>JAQMYJ010000001.1:21486413-21501565 GCA_030014305.1 Clarias laeviceps
TTCACAACCGGCAACACGAAAAGATGTTCCCATAGCGTTTTCACGCAGCATCGAGTGTAGCCTTTGAAAGGGAACAGCATGCAACATACGATAAGACTGGAATGCTCGACCTTGGTGCATCCTTCCCCAGTGGTGCCTAATCAAGGAGGATATTGAAATGGCAGCTTCAATTTAAACGTAATTTATGTTCATCATTGCAAAGAGGCCTTAGCAGGTCTAAAGGATGCAGCACATTCATGGCTGATAAACCAGACTGATTAATTACATGGGCATTATAATACTTGTTATTGGGTCTGAACAAGTGTGACATGGCACCAGATTTGTGCC
The DNA here is from genome assembly GCA_030014305.1 of Clarias laeviceps. Lineage (NCBI taxonomy): Eukaryota > Metazoa > Chordata > Actinopteri > Siluriformes > Clariidae > Clarias > Clarias laeviceps. The sequence goes on from JAQMYJ010000001.1 coordinate 21,486,741, forward strand.
ATGCTGAATAAAGGTAAATTGCGAGATAAGACCGCCTGTCACATAAGTTACCACTGCATCTTAACAATATCAAAGAACTTATATGGAAAAAGTGCATTTATCAAGTTATTCCTACTTCCTAGCCACATCCCTGTCAGGTTCTCAATGTGTCCATCATGTTGTCCTATTACGAACATGATCCTGCGCTCACCAGGTACACTGAGATGGAGCAGAGTTATTACCATGTCTGATCAAATTGCGCTGTGCTTTTACCAGGTGCTTATCACCTGCTTACTATGTTATCGTTGCATCCGGGAATTAGGTATAAATGCCATGACACATGTAGTGCTTTTCATCACGAAGAGACGGTGTGAGAAACTGGATGCAGTATTTACATGAAATCCCCATAACATGATATGGACGTGCTGAAAACCTGCTTCATGTGTGCCATAAATGTGGCAAGCACCACAAGAATGTAACTTAGTGCTGTCTTCTACAACATGGCATGGACCTACCATGGTCATAGCAAAAGCCTGAAGAGGTTGTTGTTTATTGACTTTTAAACATCCCAGTGACATCCCAATAACAACACGGTCAGAACGCCAATCAATCGTTCCCATGTGCGGGATGCTTGTAGTACATCAATGAAGTCCCTAAGAGGTGTTAGCTGGTAAATGCCTCATTAGTACATCCTTATTAATTTTTTTTCTGTGCTTTGTTTTGACCATGTAATCCATCCATTGAACATCCATTGTCAAGCGAGACAGTGGAGTCCTTACAGGTTTCTACAGTGTCCGTGCCAAATAGTACACATTGCTACTGTGTTCACCCATTATTTTTTTTTGTGGATGTAGTAGAAACGTGGCTCAGTGTGATGAGGTAACAGTCATGAATATTACTATGTTATTTAAAACCTTTCTCTGAGATCTTCTGAGACTTAAATACATCCAAGAAGATGAATGAGCTTTAGTGGCAACACCATCTTTAGCCAAATGAAGCATGTGTTTGGCTGACCGACTGGACGGACCTGCTGTAATAAAGTGTTCATGAAAAAAAATGAGTAGTGCCGTTCTTTCCAATCACACATTTTGCTGCAGCAACAGCCCATGCTCCTTTCAGTCAGTCTAACCACACCAGAGTAGTAGCATTTAATCATTTAATCTATTCTAGACACAAGCAAGACCATGATAGGAGCCTAGTTAGCAATAGTAACTATGATGTTACAATTAGAGCATTAGTAATAAATAAGATTTATGATGCATTTTACAGATTTTTATGAACCAGGAATCTTGCCCTAAAATGTTTGGATTTGGCCCAAGAGCAGGTGTTTCTCTTGGAAGCCAAGAACCAGAAATCAACTTTTACAGTCAGTGTTGCTGAGTGAAACCAGCTCTCAAGTGTGCACCATTCTCCTCAGTCACACTGTACATTCGTTAAATGTTTGGCTTAGTGGGACTCTACAGACTGACATGCGTTGATATAGCTATGTATCATCTAGCTGTCAGTGCATAACTGCACAGTGCTACATACTCTTGATGTCAAGGGCAGCAAAGTCTGTTAATCTGAATATACATTTTATGCAGTAGTTAAGCAGTAGTGATATTAAACACATTGTAGATACATGATATTACAGTGATGAACCTAAGTATAAATAGTGGATGGTAGACGTGTACAGTATGTGTGTGTCTGTGTGTATGTGCTTGTGTTCAGCTGCATACTTCTGATTTAATGCAGTGACGAAGTACACAGTCTGACCATCACAGACAGCGGTCCCAAGGTGAATTGTGCAAATGTTTTGTAGGGGTATCATATTTACACTCATCTCCTGGTTTGTTACACAACCTTCTAAATTAAGACCTGCACAGCTGAGTGATTCTAATAAAGGACAAATGTGGAGCAGTGACACAAACAAACACACACACACACACACATACACACACACACACACTTTTTGTTGGGTATTTCCAATGACTTGTGTGGTAATGTAGCATGTTGATGTTATGCCTAGTCCTTACTATAACTTCATTAATCAAAGGGAATCATTTAGCTCTTTTTTTTTTATTATTTCCAACAAGTGTTCCAACAAGGTTAAAAAAACTGTTACCTATTATTCTAGGTAAGGTATGAATAGGGAGTTACAGCTTTTTCTCCAGTGAATGCATTATCTATCATTATAAATAATTTTTTGTTTATCCATCCATCTTTAACCGCTTATCCAAAAAAAATATTTTTTTGTTTAGAATCATACTATTATGAAAAAAGGAGACACTCTTGTAAGCATATACATGTTGTATACAAAAATTTACAAAAATGCATAATACATTTAAAGCAAAAATATTACATTGAACCTTATGTTAAGCAGTAAGGAATGTAAATCTGGATGCATCTGGTGGATTCTGGGATCTTGAGAGGTTAGGTATAATGTCTGAACTGTGTTTAATGATGTCTGTACAGTGACCTGTGTCATTTAAAAGAGTTTTAATACAATACACTCTTATATAAGATATGAAATGCATAGTTCACCACTGATACTTAATTTAAAATAATTTAATAATAAACCTTAATTTACTATTACAAATGGTACTGCAAACATCATCTGTTATTCAGGCATCAGAATTATATCAATCATTATATTAACACTGACTCCTAAATAAGGATCTTTATCACAAGCAAAAATAAGGATACTATTTATCAGTACTTAAACTAATTCAAAAGAACCTACATGTTCTTTTAAGGTTCCAAGTAGGGATTGGACCGAAGGTCCATTATGAGTGGGGACTGCTTCAGGTCAGATTTTGGAAGGAAAAAAAGGGAATAGAAAAGGGATTCCTAAAATATAGTTATAGTAGTAGCATATTAGAAAGAGAAAAGGAGGCAGATGTTTGCATGTATTATTGATGTATTGTATCTATACAGTACTCACATGAAGACCCTGAGAGAAAAGCAAGACCAAAACTTACCTCTGCTGCAGAGGAGTAGTTCATTTAGAACTACTCATTTAGAACCAGCATTTAGAATAACCAATTTACATCACCTCAGATCAGCGTCAGTTTAAGAATTCACCATTTCCGATTGATTTGAAATACATGGATCAACAGGTTTAACACAAACTTGTTAAGTTCTCACCCACTTAATTTATTTGAAGATAGGGGGGCATATACCAGAAATCATATCTTTCTAAAATTCAACATTTTACTCCAGGCGGTGATGATCATAGTGTATAATTTGTAGGGTTTTATGTCTTAAATTAGAAAAGCATGCAAGACAGAAGCACTTTGACTAGCAAAATCCCAAGTGTTCATTTAACACTTTAAGACTTCATCAGTACCTACAGTATATTCACTATTTAGGGTGTTAATTCAACACTCTGGGTGTTAATTCAACACTCTGGGTGTTAATTCCACAGTCGCGATTCTGCTGTGTATGTGCCACAGACACCCCACTATATATAATGTGTATGTTTGTACATGTTGTTCAACTTTAACCAACATGGCCAAGAGAGAAAAAAGTGCTTTTACCAGCTTTTACTTAATTGAAATGATTGATTACTTAAACCCCATATGCAATAGCACACCATGCTCCTTTTCTAGCATCATGTCTCTAACAGCTGTCATGCTGTGCTGTGTAGATTCAAGGCCTGACACATGTAGCAGCACATTCATTGGATCAGACGTCATGATCCATGCAAAGGAGTAGAATGTGAAGCACTAAGGAGAAAGTAAAGGTTGATTTATTGGGGAGGCAGCAAGAAGTACTAACAGCCTCACCCATTATGAGAAACTGTGAGCTCATAGCTCTCAATTTTATAGTTTCCCAAATAAAAGGCACCATGTTGAAGCTTTAAACTCAGATCCTGTGAAATTCTGCATCCAGCAGGCAACATGCAGTGAACAAGTAGCACATGCTACCACAACACACTTTTTGGCACTCCATTGAAAACCACAGTGCTATACAAAATAAAAGAATGTTGTGGTACAACACACCATTTACTGTATTCTGTCTTCCAGACAGATGTGAATAACTTTAAATAGTGCTAGAAGTTGTTTTTTCAGGATGATCAAAGATCAGCATGCAGTCTCACTCTTTATAGCTACAATTAGAGTTTACAAAATAGAGTACTTTCCATTGTTCTGGGAGGGAATAAAAAATATGGCCATTATCAAAAATGACTTGAACAATTATCAGTGCATTGCTGTTAATGAAAAAAAAATTATGGTAATATATTTTCTGAATGGGTTACAGAATTCAGTGGTATATCTTAATTTATCTTATGCTCAGCTAAACCTCATGTAAACAGCAACAATTATTGTGTAATATTCCTAGCTAACACTATATATAGTATTATACTGTATGATCCTAATTATAACATTTAATTATCAAAACAAACAAACAAAATCATCTCATTCTGTGCAGTATGAGAATATAGTACTGCCCATTCCTGCAGCTCTATCACCGTTTGCCATAATCAATAAATCAATTAGCTGTTACTATCTTTTGTGATATAGTTACATAAGGTTTGGGAAATAGAATTATGGTGCCATGAGATTAAAAGGCATTTTATACAGGGCAAATTCTCATACCTTGCACCCAGGTTTCTTGAGATTGGTTCTGGCTCCAAAATTCACTCAGCTAATCATTGATCAGCATAATTCAGTTGCTAAAATTAATGAGTAAATGATTGAGGTTGGCACTTATTGTAAGTATCTCACTTACAATAAGTGAACTGCTAATTAGTGGTGCAGGTTGTTGTTGTGGCAGTAATAATATTTTATTACCATTAATTGTAGCCACTTTCATTTTCCAATCTTAACAGCAACATCTAGAGAGGCTCAGACCATGTATGGCATAAGTAATGAATTAATGCAGACTTTACTGGAAAGTGGCAGTTAAATACCTTGTTCTTAAGTGCAGGGAAAGATATATGGCCCATCTTGTGGTTCTCCTTTTATTGAGGATTATTTACCATGATGCTTCTTCTTTTGGCCTTTGGAGGAATAACTCTCCATACCTTTAAAGGCAAGTTACCTTTGCAAAACTTGCCAAAACTACATTTTCCCCACTTTTTCCTTTTGCCCTTATTGCAGTTCATAATAGGATTGTGTGGCTATATATAGTGGTGATGCATTAAAAAATTATACCATTGTGACATTTTGATGAAGTTCGGAATAAAGCCACCATATATGGGTAAATATGAGATTGAATAAAAAAAAGCCATTTAAGCTAACAAAATGTGTGAAATTTGAAATGTTTAAATATACCCTAAACTGTCTTAGATATTGTTATCTTTCTGAATCTATATTACAATGTCAACAGAACTAAAGACAATATTGCCAACAAAAGAGTTCATCTCAGGTACTGTAGATGCAAAACACTTCAGTAGTGACTGATGAGAGAAAGAAGTAGTTCTGGCATTTGGGTGGCACAGACCCACTATAGACTTTACGTTGGCTCATTTGAAATCTCCTTTCATGACTCATTGCGTTTTTACAAGACATAGAGCATTTTGATTAAGCACAACTTTCTATGGCCACTCCGGGCAGCTTACACACACAAACCTCCAAGAATCAATGTTTTGACGGAAACTAGGTGCTTAATGCTTGGAGTGATAGTCCCCCAGGTGCTTTTATTTTACAGAGTATACATAGATTCAGATCTCATGGTGATCTGCAAATTAAAAAATTTCCACTAATCAGTTGCTCCAACTTTCACAGATGAAGCCAAATATTTTTAACATTTCTATGTGGAAATGGCCTTTGACTTTGTCAGTCCATTAAAAAAAAAAGTATTAATTTCAAACATTTCCCTGTTTTAACCGCGCTTTAAAGTGAAGCAATTTTGAGACACTAGACTATAGGTATGCATTAGCACAGTGTGACTTATCTTATGACTAAAAAAAGTCTTTGTAAAGTAACAGACGCAGACCTAAAGTTCACAGGAAAATACTGAGCATGTTCCACCTCCACACAGCCTTGAATACATCTGCATACAATGATCTGTATAAAGCAGATTCAAGGCACCCAGTGCAATCATGTTATTCGTCTTGATTGTCTTAACTATAAACTGTAAAATAAATTGCTACTTTGTATGCATAGACATGAATTTTTGAGACTTTTAGAAGTTGCAACAGAGGACAGTTTGCAGCAAGGGAGGTAAATTCATGCACAGGCAGTGCTGATTGTAAAATTTCAATCTGAAGCAATGTATTCTTGCATGTGCGGTAAACTGATATGTTTTTGGGGTGGAAACAAAAGGCTTGTTGGCCGGAGGTTCCGGCATAACAATGTGGAACTTTGTCTGCCCAGATGGGGGTCCTCAGTAAAGTTTACCTTAAATATGCCAAAAACTGCAATATTCTTTGCCTGTTTCATGTTAAGGAGGAATTTTATCATAACTGTATCTAATTGAATTCGAAAACAGGAGCATTATATCAGCAAACTTAATTGGATCAGCATGGGAGTTGATGGGATCTGGACCTTTATTCTAAACTTGAAAATTTTGTTAGGATTTCCACAGACAGTGTTTAGCAGTTGAAATATACCCGAGAACTTAATCCCAGCTGCAGAAATGTTAATACCCCTACCTACAGTTCTCTATGAACATTACATAAGGAATATGACACTGTGCTTTTGCTGGGTGCCTTAGTAATAAAGTGCTCTCTTCCTGTATGTGTTATATGCTAAACTTTATGGATGGGCTAACCTATTCAATCACACTCATATTAAAATATTATCAGTATTATTTAACAAAAAGCTTTCATTCTTTAACCTTCACACTACTCCAGTAATCTCTTTTAATTCTCTGTGGTGGTGTTTATCTGTTAAAGCTGCAAGTGAAACCTGACCTTTTATACTGTTAAATTTGGGATGAATCTATGGCAAAAAGGAATACTGAAATACCTCGATAATGAAATATTTTTTCAGGTAAACATCAAAGTGATTGGTCAGTGTGGAGTCATTCCAATCCACAACCAGCAGGTTAATATTCATCTCTCAGCTGTTCCAACCTGTCACCCTGGCCAGATGCTTTAGATTCCCAGCCTGTGGTCCGTCTCATCCTTAATGCAGGACCTATCTGCAGAGAGAAGATATGGCCCCAGAGAGCTAAGTGCTGCTTCTCAAAAGGATTTCAAGGTCAAAGGACATAATCCAAGGATGGCTGTACATGATATGATCATTAAAATAGTTGCACGGAAAAAACAAGGGTGCGGCTTAAAGCTTTGTTGATGCGCTCTCTTTGTCTAAGCATGTCAAAGAGAAGTCACTTAGGTTTGCCAATTACCAGATCGCATTCCCAAATAAGGAAGTAGCACTCATTTATCAGTTGGAGTAGATGAAATAAAAAGACTGTCAGATAATGTAAACTGATAATGAATGCAGCTCGATTACAGCATGTCAAATTATGGTGCAGTAATTTGGTAAGACGCAAAGATTTTTCATCACACAATACACTAACTGTTTACAAACCATTTGAAATTATAAAAGAAAAAAATATAAAATATAAAAATTTTATATTCCTAATTTTTTTTTACATTCCTCAGTTTCTAACAATTTAAATAGGGTATTAAAACTACAGGAAAATGTTACATTTCTGAGTTGCTTAACGAGTTAGACCACGATCATCTGGAACATGCAATGACTATTAAAGAAATTAATTAAATCCTCATGATTTTTTTTCCCAAAAAAAACTTATTATATACACAGATCTTCCATGATCTCTACACATACTCAGGAACAACCATAAGAGCATGCTGTATGTGAGAATAATTCCATAAAATAGTGACTAAATTATAAGTTGTGCCTTCCTTCTGATTTTTCTTTCAACAAAGATAAAGCCTTGAAACCACTTTACAGTGTTTTGTATGAACATGCATTTTCCATGCCCAAAACTAATCTAACTTATTAGTGATGTTTTACCTGGACAGTTAAGTGGAAATGGGCTGAACATGTATTTTCAGTTTGAAGAATCATGTACTATCCCTACCATACATTAGTGCCAGAAATGTCAGGAGAGGGAGCTTTTGTATTTCACACCAACGTATGTTAACCATTTCCTCAATTAAGGCTAATAAATAGTGGAACATAATCAGCTAAGTTTGGTAAAGTGGTTGATAATTTACTTATAACAGCATTTCAGACTTTGTCAACAATTCCAGTTTCCTGTTCATTAAATGATGACATAATATTTAGCCATTTATATTTTAAAGTTTCATGTTGTATGACATGTACACTTACACCCCATAACATTAACACATTCAAATTGATTGACTATATACCAGTAAACCGGTGACAGGATCATGGGTACACAAGCCTCATTTATGCCTTTGGGGAGCAAACGCTAACCTGTCTGGTCTGATCCCACGACAGAAAAGCCAATGAAGAACCACACGCCAAAAAAGTTAATGCTGGTCTGATAGAAAGGTACCACAACACCCATAGCTCCACAGCCTGCCCCACACGCTCTTTGGGCTCTTTGGGCAAAGAGTCCAAGGTCACCAACCCGGCCTTCAAACGCTCTACATCCCAATCCGATCAAGCATCCATGGGATGTGCCAGACAAACAAGCCTGAGCCATGGACAACCCCACCCTGTAACCCATCGCACCCAAAGGATCCGCTGCCAATATCCCGGTGCCAGACACCACAGCATACCCCTGTGTGGTGGAGTCCGGCCCCAAGAGGCTAGAGCTGCCTAGGTTGTACAGTGGGAACACAGGATTGGACATAATATTTTGTGTGATAATATTATGGCTGATCGGTGTATACTTTATAACGGCTATAAACAGCCATTCACTTAAGAGCATTTTTCCACAATTTTTTTATTAAAGATTTTCCATACAGTTCCCTGTGTAGGTAGATTATACAAAAAGTATAACATATTCGAATGACCAGAACTACTGTCATAACCATGCTATTATAGAAAATTACTTAACACCTCCTGACCAATCAGAAATTAGCATTCAAAAGTGCTGTAGTGTAAAAATGAATAGAGCTTTTCTATGATCACAGTGCCTTTGACAGATGTGCCACTTGGGAGTGTGTGGTGTTTATTTCATGTTACAGTAATATTACAAGTATGTTCCTCATGTTTTAAAGTATTACATTTCTCTCAACTTATACCAGGGTAAATAGAGACAAGTATATTTTGGAAGAACATGGGCACATACTTCTCAAAAATCGTTAAAAAGTAATCTCAGACAATTACACTGCATTTTGTTGATCAGCATTGCCTCTAGTGTGTGGAATGTTGAGCTTTTCTGGGAAAACTAGAATATTGATGCTGGTTTGGAGCGCTTATTGTCTGCATCAAAGCATTTTTTAAGTCAAATAGTTATGTATGGTTTGCATATGACTCTTCTAAATTTTTTATTTGCCTTTAGATCTGAAAATCAGACAGAAAACCACTTATTCCAGCAACATTTCCGTATGTTGTTGGGCCAAGTCTTCTGATAATGCAGACATTCTGAACCCTCAAATTGATTATGAGGATTCCTAAGAGTGTCAGTTTAATCCAGTTAGATTTGTTGTACTTTTGATCACTGAACACAAGGCCAGTGGAAAAATTCACTTGTAGATGGAGAGGTGCCCAAATACTGTACCTTGATTGCTGTCAGATGAACAGACAAGTATGGAAGACATAATATGGAATAAACACTTGGAGCATTTGTCGGAATACAGGGGCATATCAATCAGTGTTCTTGGCACAGAGAATGTAGCAAACTATTCAAAGTGATGACAGAGTACTGAACAAGGTACAACAAGGGCTCAGCAAATAAAACCAAACCTAACACTAACCATTTTATACACCAACTGTTTCATGGAAGAAATTTTATACCAAAATCATAAAAAAGAACAAGATTAGGCTGAATAAACCTGAAGAGCATTTGGCATCATTAATGTTTGTCATCATCCCGCAGGTTAGTTTTGCTCAAAACTTGTTCAGTTGGTCATATACATGGATCAGCCATAACTTTAAAACCATTAACATTAAAATTAACAAAAACTTTAGGATACCCTTACCAGGGGCCACCACGGCATGTTCCCCCACTTGGGGCATGGCTCCATGGGACCTTTGGTGTATGCTGTGGTTTTCTGTGGGTTGTATGGTGGGACCTCTATGTATTGGACTTGTTTGCCTGTTGTATGCCAAGCATATGCGATCGGATTGGGAAGTGGAGAATTTGGAGGCCAGGTCAACAACCTTGTATCTTTTGCTAAGGCTTATACATTCTGTGATGTACTGGGTATTGTGCTGCATTGGCTTTTCTGTGGGATTAGACCTGCCAAATGTTTTGATAATAAAAACAAGTCACCTGGCGGTGATGGTAGTGTTATGGCTGATTGGTGTGTATAGTATATATTTTGTGAAAGAAGACTATAGCTATATTAGGATTTGCCACTTAGTTTATTGGCTGGTTTGTATATTACTGATAACATTTTATATATATTTATATATATATAAATTTGCTCAAAAATATATACACATTTTGAATACAAGTTAGTTTTGGGACAATGTATCAGTAAACTTTTAGTTTTTTTTAGCTGGGCAATGGGTTTAAATTAGACATATTGGTAGTTTGCCATGGGTGGGATCAACTGCTAATGATAATTGTGCCTTGCAAAAGGTTTTTATCAAGGGTTATTTGGAAGGTTCAGTATTCTTTGTTCATAAATGGCTTTTACTAGTAACTCTGATAGGATAATACTTTGCTGAAGGGTTCTACATAAAAAAGGAAAAGGATAGCCAAGAACTGCACGTATACAAACATCGAATGCAATACAACCAGCATCAAATCATAGCTGCTTGTGTGTGTTTTCCCCTCATTTTAATACACATGGCCTGGCACTCCAATAACCGTATTATTCTTACTAATTGCCATGTAAATCCCATCTCTCCTTTCAGATTTATGTGAATGTAAACTGTAACAGATACATATAAAACCATGAAATACGTGAAGCACCTTGTATCCACAACAATATTTTTAGTACTATAGGTTATGGTTAAATATAATTAATAATGCACATTAAGGCTCGTAGCTCACATGGTCATGTTTTAATAATATTGTCAGTAATAAAGTTGTTGTGTAACTGAAGTGCACAAAGTCACTAAATACTTGGTAGAAAGAAACAGTATAAATGTTTGAAATAATTTTATCAAGTCCCTGGCTTTTTGTTATTACTGTAAGAAGAAAAACAGGAAAAGGGAACACTTTCAGATAAAGCTACAATGTGCGCAATTAGCGCAGTACTTGCAGTGCATGCTGTTTCTTGCCCTAATTAACTGATTTGGGCTTGGAAAACATTGCTTATTAAGGTTTACCTTGTACAATAGGAGAGAATTAACATGGGGAACTTTGACCTAGTTGGTGCTCTATACAGTAGTTGGGGGTTCGAATCTGCCCTTCAGGGCGTATCTGCAGGGAGTATGTATGTTCCCCCAGTGCTTGGTGGGTTTCCTCCAGGTACTCCAGTTTCCTCCCACCGTTCAAAGACATGCAATGTAGGCTGATTAGCGTTTCCAAATTGTCCATGTTGTGTGACTGGGTGTGTCAGTGTGTGTGCTTATGCTCCTCACCCAGGGTGTACCTTGCCTTGTGCCCTACTGTATAGTCCCTGGGATAGACTACAGACCCTCTGCAGCCCTACATAGGATAAACAGTATAGATAATAGATGGATAGATGGAAATTCTTTATAATAACAAAATATAATTCATTATAATTCGTTATATAATTACTTATTTAAATTAAAGAGAAGTAAGTGATGAGCATTTTAAATGAACAACAATATCAATAACAGCTTGCTACAACAGCCTCATGCCATTATACATTCAAACTGATGTTCAGGTAAGACTATTACTTGAAAACAAAATTACTGATTACAAGTACATAAACCAATATAAGCAATCAATTCTACATTTATTACTTAAATTAATGCATAAATAGTCATATGTGCACCCAGCTGCACTAATTTTGGTAAACTCGGGTAATAATTTCAGCCAAGGTCTCAACAATTTCTTATTGAAAATACAAAAAACAGAGTTAAAAAGCAGCAGCAGGGAGGCTTAGGGTTAGCATTGTTGCCTAGTACCTCCAGGGATTCCCAGCCAGGTTTGCTATCCCGCCTCTGTGTGCATGGAGTTTATATGTTCTCCCAATGCTTGGTGGGTTTCCTCAGGGTACTTCTATTTCCCACAGTCTAATGACAAAGCAGATTAGGCTTATTGGTGTTCCCAAATTGCCTGTAGTGTACGAATGAGTGTGTATGTCTGTACTGCAATAAAATGGCACCCTGTCCAGGGTGTACCCTGCAGGGGTGTACGTCAGGGTTTATGTTTTCGGGGACCTCTGAGATGTTTGTTATGAGATTTATGGTAACGTGTTAAAGACATAGGAAACAAACATTGGACTTGTAAATGGGTTGCTGCTGATGTTTTGTGCCAGATACCACAGCACACAATCAGGTCTTGGAGAGTCCATGCCTTGATGAATCAGAGCCGTCTTTTTTCCTATCTTTCTTTTTTTGGGCCTCAGTACTTATGGGCTTCTTCTTAGGTCTTGGCTAGAATTTGACTTTCTGTTTTAGCGAGGACTTTCTCTGTCATTTGCACCTAAGGACTCTCTATAAGTTTAATCACTGGGCCCTGAAATGCAGACCCCATAATGTTCATCCAGGCTCTACTGGCAAAAACACAGCCCTACTGCCGTGATAATGGATGCCACCTGTTGAGTTCGGGCACTTATTACAGCTCTTAATGCGCATTAGCCACTGGGGACACAGATGTGGTATGGCAGGCACTGCCACTATAAAGCAGTTGTAAGACTTGGCAAGGCCTGCACATTTTTATAAATTGGCAGAGAGTGCTCAGGCTCAGGTGGATGTGAAAATAAAAGACTTGCAGCCATACAGCAGGGCGAGTGTCTTGTCAAGGTTAAAGTATACTTTAAAGCTGATCTAGGACAATCTTTATGTCCACAATGCACAGTTGGCTTTTAAGGACCTTAATAAGTGATGTATAGTTGAATTATGAAGGAATGCTGACAAGAGGAGAAAACATGAAAAGTAGTTGGTGTGAAAGTCATTAGGAAGGGGAAGTGAACTAAAAACCAATCCAAAGGTCAAAGATCACAGCTCTTCGATATCCTTGAGTAAAAACACAACAGCCTAGTTTGCCAAGCTTTGAAATGGGAGACAGGTTGTGGGCGGCATACCAGGGCAGTTGTTGTGTCAGGTGCTTCCGTGCGACAGGTTATTTTTACGGAGGAATTTGCGACCATTTCTATGTGTGTCTATTCTGTCATCCCTCTGCCATCTGTGCCATGATTTTCAACAGCTTCTAAACACAAACATAACACACACTGGGGTCATGGCACCACACTCACACACATGGTTCACACAGGCCACAGCCACATGCTAACCACAGACTACTAAAGTGTCTAGAGACAGAAAAGGACAGAGACAGGCACCGGTGGTATGCATCATCGCTTGGGTGGCCTAGTTGAAATAAACTGCAAGTGTGAACTCAGGAGCCATGTGTGTGAATCAGATAATTGATTTTTAAGTAAGCAAACCCATGAAAAGAAATATTCGTTTTCTGAAATGAGGAGCACCTAATTGATGGAGGAAACTCTTGTAAGCAAGGCTTAATTATTAAACATATACTCTACATTTGCTACCACACAATCAAAGAATTTACGTTAATGTGGTATAACTGCTGAATTGTAAATTCTAAAATAATTCATACTTTATTGTTACAACAATGCTGCTAATATTGTATTTAGTACAATATTATGAGTTATATAATTGATTACTATTTTTTCATTTGCATGAAAGATTATGTTACATAATTGGCATAGTGCTGTACTGTTCACTTCACGTAAGAGCTTAAGGAAAAAAACAGCACAATGTTGAGAAGCTGAGGACAAAAATATCAGTTACTAATTCATTAATTTATTAAATAAATAAAATAATGTTATAATAATAGTGCAAGGACTAAAATGTGTACAGTACATCTGACTAGTGTGATCAGGGTTCAACATAACTGATGGCCCAGGGCCAGTTGATTAGACAGTCGCTGTCCCCTTATGGTAACAGTTCCTGCCACGAATCTGGCCACGCCCACTGTAATACTATACTATTCGTAAACACAACCTCATACACATAGAGCCTAAAGTACCTAAAATAATAATTTAACTAACCTTATTATATTGCTTGACTATTTAGTCATTGTTTATTATTATTATTACTATTACTACTATTATTCTTTTTGCTGGGTGGTGGGGCATTCAGGGAAAAAAATATGTTGGGCATTGAGTGTGATACTATAGAATATTTAGCAAAATATATGTTATTTCTAGTCTAGGTTAGTTTACTAAGTGTGCTTTCACACTATGTGAACTATAGACAAGGATCGACATACATTGACTACATAATTTGGCACATTGACATGATGAAAACACTCTGTATTGTGCCTTGGCATGGATCAGCATGTCGTGCTAATGTCCATTTGAAAATGTTTTCTTGAGCATTGTATGGTGTGCTTGGGCAAAGTTGGAATCTCTTCTGATATTAGTGTATGTGTAAGAGCCATATTTAATTTTTTGTGTATGTATGTATGTAGCATGTGTTGTTGTCATCTCCTGAACTGCAATGCCATAGCTGATAAAGTAGGAAAACAAACGAGAGGCTTGACATATTTTCTGAAATATAAATAATATTAGGCATAGTGTAGAGGTCAACTTCCTCGTTCACTCTTCTCTTTGTGTTTATTGGTGGATCACAAACCAAGTAGATGCATACTGCCACGTACTGTATTGGAGAGCATGAAAGTGTACTCGGGTATGGAACAATATG
>JAQMYJ010000001.1:21511400-21526106 GCA_030014305.1 Clarias laeviceps
AAAGCGCCATCTAGCGATCATTGTGTGTCAGCAACAGCTTCCCATTCAAAACAATAGGCGGTCAAATGACCAGTGAATCGCATTAGAAGTAGGTGACACTGGCGCGGCGCTTCTAGTGTTAAGTGTGTAACGATTTTCTGTAAATGGGGTGGTGGCTCGGTGTGTTAAGGCTTAGCGTTACTGATCTAAATGTCGCCGGTTCGAGCTCCAGCTCCGCCAGGGCTGTTGGACCCTTGAACAAGGCCCTTAACCCTGTCTGCTTCAGGGATGCCATAAAATCGCTGTTACCTCAGCCTCCTAACAAAGCTGGGATATGCGAAGAATAAGGAATTTCACTGTGCAGTAATGCATTATGACAAAGAAAAGCTAAACTTAACTTAAAAATTTCAAGATACAGTGAGTTAACCATTATGTACTGTCATTCCTCATATTGCCATTAGGGTAAAGTTAAAGGGAGATGGACAACGTATCATGCAAAGGTTTGGCAGCTTTCACACACTCTGGACTGGGTTATAGAGCACCAAGATACTGACTTATGTTTGGTTGACTAGGCTCTAGTATGTATCTGTCTAAAGTAATTGTATTTCATTTAGAAACAGCAATCTCAACTGAGCCTCTGGGAAGTCATTAATTTTTTTTCTTAAGGTTACCCAATAGTTGCTCTTTTGAAGAATAAGACAAACCAACAACAGTACTCAATAAAAGTTATTATGCTCTTCTCAGACAAAAGCCTGAGCGAGTCAGTGCCATTTGTTTATAACTTTTTAAATACACAGTGTCTACAAAGTAGATCACTGGAGAGATCTTGTTGGATATTGCCATGGCTCAATGCACCATATTTTATGCATCACAGATTTCATTTATAGAGAGGGACTGTTACAACAGCCACATCTTTTCTGCTTATGTCAAAATCTTTCAAATATCTCTTAGTCATCTAGCCATTGCGTCTTACACAGCTCAGTAGTTTTCCTACATGCTATAAAATGTCATGCAGAATCGGTCTAAAAGCTTTTTATAAGCAGTAAATAACATTATCTGTGCAACTTGGTGAGTCAGTAGGAACTGTAATGTGTGTGTGTGTGTGTGTGGAGTGGAGTGAAGACTGTGAAAAGACCTAAACAAACATCACCACTCAACACTTTCACTATATTTCAACAATGTGAGCATGTCTTCAACTATAAGTATATGTTAATAAGTTATATTAACATATCCTTATCCCCCCATATAAGTTATGGGGGATATACTGGAAAAAACAATCACACACTGTAAGATTTCATTCAATCACCTTTATCTTTCATTACATCACATAAAATGCTGACCAGATCATGTGTGAAAATGATTATTCATGCTCTCAAAACACTCTTTCACAATTTGAGCCCTGGCATATGCCGGTGCCATCGGGGAAGCCCATGGCACCCATGGATGTGATCTGGTCATTCAGTACATTAAGATCATCAGCTGACTTTATTTTATTGACCCAAAACATTGCTGAGCTTAGACCTGACCAATTGAAGCAACCCCAGATCATAACACTGCCTCCACAGTCTTATTTAGTGGCCACTATACATGATGGGTACATCACTGCCCTTCTTTGATTACATGATAAACCTATCACTCTGGAATAGGGTACTGTAAATTGTTTGTTCCAAAGTCCAATCTTTATGCTTCCTGAGTTTTCAACACAATGTATCTGTAGAGAAATGCTCTTACTAATTATACATAGCTATGGTTTTTACTGTTGATTTTTTTTTACCAAGCAACTTCACTAAAGTGTTTAAGTGATTGCTATTCATGATTTTTTTAAAGTTAGTTACACTATGTTGATGGTTCAGCACTATCCTTTCAGGTCTCGATAATGTGTTGAAGTGTCTGTAACCCAGTTCCAGACATTTTTAATCTCCTTAGTTGATTTTCTTTGCTTGATGCAGCCCAACAATTTGACCCGTCTGAAATGGTGACTTTTTTTGGCCAGCCGGTATATAAAAGATGTCATTTGGCCTAAGCCCCTAAATGCTAAATGCTTTTGGTACAGTAATCGAATGCATAAAATAATGCTAAATTGGCAATTCCAGTGACCTCTGGATAGACCCGAGTTGTGTGATTCTTTTTGTTATACCGATTGTGTGGCTGAAGGTCAGGTAGGTTATAGCTGAACACCTCTTGGGTGAGTTATCTGAGCTGGCCACATGCTGTTTATGTCAATCAGGTTAACAATGGCTCACTCATTCAAACCTTTTAGGTAATGCAAGCCATTAGTGATCGAGTGTTAAAGGTCAAGACCCCAGGAATCTCCAGGTAGTCAGAGAAATAGAATGAGTGAATTTGAACTTTGCCTGAATTAAACAAAAGGATTATTATTATCTTGACTTTTAAATGTAAAAAATGTAGAGTTCTTATTAGAGGTGCCAAAACATTTAGAAAGATAAATAGTACTTTAGTAGTAGGTGTGGCTATAGAACATTAAAGAATGATGAAAAGTAAATGCTTATGGCAGTCCATAAGCTGGAGAAATGCCAACGTCTTTTATTCTCTTCAAATGTTTGGCTCAGAAATTGCAGGTTAGTTCCAGTATTGTGGCAAATCATGTGGGCAGCCATGCGACTAGCCGCCAGCCAGCAATATTCAACTGCCAGGAAATACATAAATTTTACTTATTGTTCCGTTTAACTCTTTCAACGCAGGCTAAGTGTAAGGCTCCTACTGTTTATCCACAAGCTATACAATAATAATCACAGTATTTCCCCAAATTGATTAGGCCAAATCAAATGTGTTTCAACACATTTATAGCATTGAGCCTTGTTTCTTGAAAATTTCTCAAAACAATGGAATGGTTAATACATTGAGTTATTACTCATTCTAGGCTGTTTACTGTCTCATGCACATGAAATCAAATTGATTTTGACACAACTCAGTGGGTTCCTTAGTTCAGCCAGCACACAAGACATCACATGATCAACATAGTGGAACCCAGTATAACTGTCAATTAGTATATTTAAGTGGAAATAAAAACAATATTTAATATCCCACTGAGTTGAGTGTAGGCATGATTATTTAATTTTTTTTATGTTTTGCTAGCTGGCAGTCACCAAGCAGCTGTATAATGTCTATAATGTAACAGAGTAAAAGAGTCATCGATGTCGATTTTGTAATTATTTTTGACGTTTTACACCTTTTACAGTGCTACCAAAGCTTACATTAAGTACTGTATGCAATTTCAGAAATTATGTGTTTGCAGAAAAAGTGTTTAAAGCTAAACAGTAAAACATATTCCAGAGTTAAGTACAAATATTGCCTGTTTGGTATATAAATATATTTAATCTATTCAGGAGTCGTGTATGTCGTAGTTGTAAAATGTGAATGGCAGTTACAGAATGAAAATAGACCAATTATGATTTTTTTTTTAGAACTAGCACATAGATATTGCCAGAATTCACTTTTTGGTGTTAATATTATATTGCAATTATATGAAAGATGAAATGAAATTGAGAGGGTGACTAGTATTAATAATATCTAACAACGTATTTAAATAAAAAAAAAATTCTTGAGCTTTTTCCATTTTTCTCTGGGTTTCCACATTTGGCCATTTGATCTGCAAGTTATTACCTGGTTTTATGCTGGATGCCCTTCCATCTTAGTGGCTGGGTATTATATATGAACATAGGGTTAAGGGCCTTGACCAAGGGCTCAGGGGGGGCAACCTTGGGCTGGCAGAACTCGAACCTCTAACGCTCCAATCAGCAACCTAGAGCTTCAAATGACCGAGCCCCAACTGGCCTAACTTATTTAAATAAAAAATACATAGGTATAAGGTATAAGTATATATAAATATTGAAATGCCAAAACTTCACAACATACAAAAAATTGTTGACATAAAAAAGGACTACTTTTGCACTATTGCACTTTAAAGACGGACAATATCACTGTGGCTCATTATTCTATTTCACACTCTATGACCACACCGTACTACTGCTGCTTGCACATTTCACACACAAAACAAAGTTTATTTATACTTTATTGTATTCAATTTTATTTTATTGTAACAAAAAGATAATACAGTGGATTCTTTCCTATTTCCTATATGCCTCCTTACTTCCTATTTCCTTTCCAAGGTCACAAACAGTCATGTAAGCATTTCACTGCATATCATACTGTGTATGGTTGTGTACTGTATGTGACAAATAATTTTTTTTATTTTTTTATTTGATGCTAGAACAGATGCATCTACAATAAATAGATAGTAAGTTGCCAACAGTGCTCCAGATTCATACTGAATATTCATTAAACATAACATTTGAATATAATTAACTGCTTACAGTTTGGAAGAGTTTGTTGTAAAGTGAAATATAATTGGAATTGCTCCATCCTCCAGCATTAAATTTTTGGCACGTTACTATGTCTCATTAAGAAAGCAGTCTGTGCTGAAATGTGCCGAACAAACTGTTCAGTGCGGAAGGACCTGCTCAGGAACTGTGGGGAAAAGAAATATAATCCACCAATTTGTGACACCTGGACACATATTTACTTGTCAACAACCAGAAAGTTAAGCTGTATTTTCATCTTCCCATTTTAAACAACAATCTTCAATCTGTCATTTCAGCCAAACCACGGTTGGCTTAAAATGTACAGCACACACAGTATATTCACGATAGTGACATTACAGTCATGAGGACTTCTAAACAGACTGTCATTACAGCTTATTCTCCATATACAGATGCCATGGGATAAAATATTAATTTGAAACTTTAGGAGTCTTTAAAGAGTATGTTTAACTATTTTAATTTAAAAGGCCAAGACAAATCCAGTTTGAATATGATGTGGATCGTCTAAAATTGTTTAGACCCCATTGATGAAGAGCACCCAGAATGCTCTTGAACTCATAGAACTGGATGGGTGTTATTTGTAGTATGGCTGGAAAAGAAAACAGGAATGTCAAATAGGAGCAGGAAGGCGCAAAGGGCAAATTAGATGGTGATGTTTGACTTGGCTGGCTGTGTTGGAAATGGTAATAATAAGCAGCTTAAGAGGGTTCAAACAGCTTACTTTTTTTCATCAGTATGCCACAGTACCTGTCACCTTCACTCCATACCTGCCTCATCAGTAGCCATGGCTGTTTTTTATGTCTACATCCATTCTTACTATACTCTCTGCTGTCTTATATCTCAGTTTAAAATGCTTAGTTTACTCAGAATGTGGCCTGTTACTGATTAAACACTGCTTGTGTACTTAAAGCTTGTATGGAATTAGTGGTAGCAATGGTAATGATTATACGCCACAACATACATACTTTTTCAGTCTTAAGTCTGCATTGCTACAGCACATATGTTTTAACTTTTGTCTTGCAATAACCAAACAATCTCTCTTAATCTCTCTATTTATATTTATGCATATGGATATATGTTGCTAAATTACCTTTTTGTGCTCTGCGACCATATAAGTAAAAAAAAGATCAAGCCTGGTTAAATGAATATTTTGAGCTGTTACAACAAGAGAGTTAATTCAAAGCATGTGCAGGACTTTGAACAAAGACAACAGTTGTTTCTTAGCATACCAGCAGTCCGATCATCATTTTTAGAGGAGACAGCTCATTTCCTTTTTTAGCTTTTTATTTTAAAATTAAGGTTATTTTGGATCAAATGTTGTAATGGTTTTATACTTCTTGATTAGGTACAATTTACAGTTGCATTCATAATTTGCCAGTACTGTACATATGCTTCTAACTGATAAATCCATATTCCATTTTTAAAATCTTTTTTTTTTATCATGCTATAGAACATATCCTGTTTGAAGCACTTCAGCTTATACCATTAATATGAGTTCCAGTCTGTAGCTTATAGACATGTAGTTTGTTTACCTATTTTATGTGGGTGTCATCTCCACACACACCCTAACAATAGTGGAGAAGAAAGACTCATGAAGAGAGAACAGGTTTATTTAGGTTTAAGGCAAGTGGTTTTAATTGCTGAGCACATTGCCATGTTTAATTGAGGAACCTATAAAGTACCTGACTTTGAGAATAAATTGGTTATGCTTCAGGAACCTCCACATTATGATTTGCATTTCATTAGGACACAGCCATCCAGAAGCGTCAGGTGAAAATAGGAGAGTAAAGTTGCTGGTAATGGACTTCAGACATAAGTGGAAAAGTTTTACAGCTTCCTGATAAAGAACAAAGAACAAATGAGAAAGTGGTGGAGTGGAAGAACTGGGTAACTCTGTGTGGATATGCTTCTGAGGGTTTTAGTACAGAATTCTTTAATACTATTCTAGTCTATTGATGACTGCATGGTACAGATTGGGAATAGTTTTCTATTTTTAGGTTTAAATTCAGCACTTGTCATCATTGAACATGACAAGATATTGACAGATTTGTGATGTCTTATTTGAAAGGCATCTACTGCTTAATTGAGATTCTTTGGAGATTTACAGTATTCATATTTTTATATTTTTAATATTTGTGTATAATATTATATAATATTTATATAATATTTATTGCTTTGTGAGTTTTACCAAATACACACATACACACGTAACATAATTAATTTCAGAAATAGTAGTGCTGAGAACCATACTTAAAACCACCAAAACATTTCACATTTAAATAGTAGTTTTTTTTTTAATTATTATTCCTTTTTTTGTAATTTTTACATTTGTAATAGAGATGCATTGGCCAATAAGCCAGTGACTGGAACCAGCATGTTTTCAGCTTGATCTGCCATGACCAGCCTCAAGTATAACCAATTCTCTGCAAAGTTCTGAGAGAAACTCAACAGAAATGAAGCGGGGTACACCCGGGACAGGGTGCCAACCCATCGCAGGGCACACGCACATACACATACTACAGGCAATTTGGTAAAGCCAATTAGCCTACCTGCAGGTCTGTGGAATGTGGAAAGAAACCGGAGTACACAGAGGAAACTCACCAAGCATGGAGAGAGCATGCAAACTCCATGCACGCAGAGACGGGAATCGAGTTTGGCTGGGAATCGAACCCAGACTCTGGAGGTGCAAGTAGTAACTACTTAAATATGTTGCTTGCTGGCCTTTTAAAATATATATATCCTTTAGTTAGTCGAATATAAACCAGACTTTAACCAAGAAATACACTTTGAGTATAATTATCCATTCAAGTTCCAATAGATATCTCTTACGTGTTGCATTAATTATTAGGTCCTGTTTAGGAAATGGTTTAGCTCTAATGTATCTAACTAGTTTCACTCTTAGCTCAGACATTGAAAGAATATTTTATGTTCTTTTCATGTTCTTTTTTTATTATTTGTTGATTTTCTTACATATTCTGATTCTTACTACATATAATACTACATATAATTACTACATATGAATGTGCCTTACCATAGACGTTTTGTATCATTAACACATCTTGTACTGTATATGTAAGGCTACTCTGAGATTTAACATTTGTAACATTTCACATTAATCACTCAACATTAACATAAATTCCACAAAAGGAACAAAAGCATAAATGTTTTTAGATCATCAGTGGTCATAAATTCAGATTATAGCAACATATTAAAATTACAAATTTCTTGCGATTCAGATGTAAGTCCTTACCACAAAACAAACAAGTGAGGAGACCACAGCGTCCGCTCTGGGTTTGCTGACCCAGCAGGGTTAACGTCTGCTACCATCCAGTTTTCAACACCGGAAAATGGTCTCCCATTGAAGAGCTTGTCAAAACATCTAGAGGCCTGTCTAACATATCCACATCCCTCATGTGAACAAATGTTAGAAACCCAGCAAGACACCTGTCATCTTGTAAAATATATTTATGATTTCCATTGTCACCTGGAAAAAAAAGATCTCAAGTGCTCCAGAGGAGAGTTACAACAAATCACAGATGATCAGTGTTCATTTTCTCTGTCTGTTATGGCTGACTAATGCACCACCACCGTTTAAAGTGAAATATTGTCACCAACAAATCAATCTAATTGAACACCTATGGGAGATTGTAGAGTGACGGCTCTCTGCAAAAACATTATCAAAACCCCAACTGAGGGAAGATCTAGTCAAAGAATGGTAGAGTATCAGACTTGACTTTAAAGGGGTTATTGCAGGGGCTCACCATTTTAGTAACATACTTTCTTGTTGTTTTGCCTTGAAGTGATGTCCCCTGAAGGAAACTCAAAAATTTATAGCAATTCTAAAAGTAGACTGAGAAAGCCAGAGTATTCAAAGTGACAAAAATAAACATGTCTACAGTAAAGACAGCCATACACATCTGATTATGTTTCAGTGGTGTTGATTGTTGATTGAAAGCACTGTAAAGTCAATGATGAGTGTAATGTACATGGCCAAATGTGCAAAACAGAACAAACTAAAAGTTATGAAAAACAAAGAGCAACGTTAAAGAAAATAATATCTATCCCATATGTAGTTTGAAAATAATAGGTAAGAAACATAATATAATGTACAGTAGGTAGAACTGTTGAAATGTGAGTTGCTATAAATTGTGTCCACAAGCACGGAGAAAAAAAATATATTTTCAAGTGCACTGAATGAGTGATGATTAAACATATACCTTGCTCTTCTCAGTTTTGACAAGCCTAAAACCACAGAATTATGAATTCTGTAAATCTGTAATCAAATGAATAATGTTATCCATTCAAGAGCTCTACTCTAACCAGTCTTAAATCCTCAGTCTTTAATTTTAACAACTAATGACTAGTGTGGATTTATAGCTGTTACAGTGGTTCCAATCGATCATATCAGTCTTCCAATTGCCTTGGAATTAGAATTCCATTCATTGATGTATAGACTCCCGGTGCTGCCATAGTTTGTATAAAGTTGAAGTCAACAGTTCACTTTTACATTTAAAATGAGGCTTTTCCAATAGTTATTGACCCACTTATACTTCTATCTGAACAATGTTCTGATATTGTGTCAGAAAGCTCCTTCAGATGGAGCTATAAAAGTCAAAAGCATTTAACTCTAATCAACCTCCAGGAAAAGTTCAGCCTAAATTTGATCATATTTTCACATTTTCAAATAAACTGTTTGATTTGGCCAGTGTGATTCTGTCATCTTATCTCAAGTGCCACCATTTAATTTGAACAAATATGTTTACTCTTCTCACATTGCTGTTTACTGCTCATTACTTTATTTAATAGATTCTTCTGCTGTCCTCTCCTACTGGATTCCCCTGCTGTTCGGATGCACTGTGAAAGCTCTGGTCTTTCAAAAGTTTGTTTCTGTCAGCTTTCAGAACCGGTACTGACAAAGCATAATGAGCCCATAGGAGTGTCATTAAGTTAAAACCCCGTTAAAGAGATGGAAGCCACAAAACCGTATTTTTTTCCCAGGGTTGCATTAATGCTTTCTTAATTGCTTAGTAAACAGGACGCTTTTCGACTGAACAGCGATTGAACACCTCTAGTGGCTCAGCTGTGTGAAAAGTTAGAAAAGAAAAGAATTTTGATGCATTGTATTTGTTGTGTCTTGAGACAAACAATGCTTGTAACTTAAATGTGTGATATGTGATAGACACTGATTATGGTAAACAAATTACAGCCATAATCATCCTCAGGACT
Source organism: Clarias laeviceps (assembly GCA_030014305.1). NCBI lineage: Eukaryota > Metazoa > Chordata > Actinopteri > Siluriformes > Clariidae > Clarias > Clarias laeviceps. The sequence goes on from JAQMYJ010000001.1 coordinate 21,520,946, forward strand.
GGAAGGTTTAGATGAACTCATGCTTTAGTAACAACCCCAAGAGAGATGAATCTGGTTTAGGCATGAGCGACTTTCTCTTACCCACCCTGTTTTTTCCCTGCAACACCAACCTGGCTTCCCCTCACATCTGCACCATGAGCTCACAATGTTTCCTTTTTCTCACAGACAAGAAGTATGCTGCGGCATGCCAACACCTCACACTACATAATGGAGTTGGACCTGTTTTTAGAGAAACAACATAGTGGTACCTGTTTCTGTTTTTATCCCCTATATTAGTCCCTTAGCCCCTGTGTTGGCTCAACATCAGAGCGAGTCTGTTATGATGTATAATGTATATTGAGACTGTGCCAGTGCTGTAAAAGGAGTAGATGGACATACATTACATAGGATCTGCCTCTCATTTCTTCTAGAATTACCAAGAAGTTGATGTTAAGTCACAGGTGTGGTTTCGTTACCTTCTGGAAGTTAATTTCTGGAACAGTTGAGCGAATGTGAAAGAGAAACAGTAATTCCTATATTCTAGCTTAGAGTCCGTAATTATTAGGAGAAAAAAGTATATTCATTCATCATTCAGTAAGTGCACTAGCCTGGACAAGGAGGGATCCATGGTGCGTTCCGAGCCTATGCTGGAAACACATGAAATGTCTTAAAAAGAATAATCCAGATGTAAATTGGTCGCAACAATTATTTCTCTTTATTTACCTTACTTTAGATATGGCACAAATCACTTTCATTTAACTTCCCGAACAATCACATGAGTACTTTTTTTTTTCTTGTCCCACTCTTTATAACTTCCGACATGGAATTTTTCATCACAGCTTAGGATGATATATGTGTGAGAGCTTTTATTGTATTGTACAAGGGGGCACTGAGGTAAATGTTGGCTTTCCTAATGTTTGCTGCGTAATCCAAGGTTATGTGTAAAGCACTGTTAGTGGATTATTGTGTTAGGTTGTAAAAGAACACGGTGAGACGAGTTTCAAAAGAACTTCACCGGCAGCATTCTGGCACAAGCTTCAACAAGGGCATGCTGTGAGCCAAGGGAGGCAGAGATGAAGGAGGCCTCACTTCTGTTCCTTAACTCCTACTTTTCACCTGATCCTTACAAGAAAAAGCCAGTGTCTTACTGCCCTCTGTATTTCCTACAAACTTTATTGGGACACAGTATGACCCATTATATCAATCCATATAGTCTAGGTTTGCACCACTGCTCATGTGGTTTGGTCTTTATTCTGTGTTTTATGTCTCCCTTGTTTGCTTTTTAGCTCTTTTAACACTGGTCTTTATGTTTTGTCAGCAAGGCTTTGGATGGATTTGTTCTTCAGTTATAAAACATTTTAAGGCAGACCTAAAACCTGAGAGAAAGTAACATAACTGGTAGAGAATAATAAAGTATAGGAAGTGCTGCTGAACAGCGCTGAATGTTATTTGAGTTTGACATGTAATATATAGCGCTTGAAATACTACTTTATATTCCTCAAATACTTTTTTTTTAATGATAAATAGTTCTGTCACTCAAATGTGCTGCAGGTCTATGATTTTATTAAAGAACAGTTATTGATTATGTGAAGAATAAAACATGACAGATCTTTGCTATGAAACAGAGAAAAATAACAGAATTATGTAATGCAGCAACACAAAGTTACTACTCCCATGCCAAAGTTGTTTATTTTCCTATAACAACATGTCCCAAAGTATTTTATTCTTTTTAGACCACAAAACCGACGAAATTTATAAGTGCTAAGAATTTTTTGCAACACTTTAATAAATATTTGTTAGGGGTTAATTAAGGGCATGCCCTTTGTTCAGTAAATCCCAAATGATATTAGAAGTTCTTATTAATTAGATCTTCTGTATGTGTAATCTATGCTTTAATAGGAACTTACTATGTAAATTATTAGTCATAAATAAATAATGTAAATTCACATCTTAGTAGTTTTTAATTCTCAACATGTTATATGTGTACATATGTAACATCAAGTGAACTGCAGTATAGAAGCTAAAAAGGTCACTAATGCGATTAATGGTTTCTCTGTTTTAAAGAAGAATCATTAGAAGCGAAAAGCATTAAACGTTTTTGGATCAAGTTGTATCCCGTATTCTAAAGTCAAGGAAATTTTCGTCTTTTTGATAGTAAAACAAAGTGGCATATCAACAGACCATTATATTTTCTATCCACAAAACTTGCTGTACCACCAAAACCAACATACGAGGGGCATTCAAGTCAAACTGTTGCTATTGATATTGCAGAATAACAGAACACAGTTGTGAGAATTAAAACTACCTTTCTTTCTCTATATAATCCCCTGCTACAATAATGCACTTATCCCAGCATTTCACTAGTGCTTGGACACCATCATGTATTCTCAGTACGTCAGAGCCATGATCGAACTGCCTGTGTCACGTCTGAAACGCTGGCCTCCCAGGAACTCCCAAACATGTGGAGCAAATAACACCCAGCCAAGTTCCTGTAATGTACAAGTGGTGTTCACAAATGATTGTGTGTACAGTTCCCACAGACAGATGTGTGTTTTCTGCTAGTTGGTGACAAGTTATCCATTGATTTTTCAAGAATCAGGAGTTTTATTCTTTGAATGTTCATGGGAACCACTGCAGTGGGCTCCAAGCCATCTTGGCTGGGCCTGTCATTAACTGACATATGGCCTTCTTTAAAGTGTTTGCACCATTCAGATGCTTCTTTAAATGTCCATCAGTTTTATTTATTCATTCATAAGAATTCCCCTTGATCTGATAACATATAACACCACAGAGCATTAACTAAATTAGTTTTTGTTTTGTTTTATTTTATTTTATCAACTACTAGTATGTGTCCCTTGAAAGAGACAGTTATCTGTTTTTATTTAATAAAGAACTATAAATTGTACTTTACAAAGTTACAGTATGAACCTGACACTCACTTCCATAATCAATGTTACTTCACAAAGTGCAATATCTGTTAGAGCATACCTTTTAGAAGTTTAGTGCATAGGGTATGATTTAGCTATTTCAGTGGATTTTTATCACGCCCTGTATGAGAGTTGTTTTTACAAACACTCCAGTGGTGACAGCTCAAAGCTGTCCATGTCACACACTAAACATAGAATTTGCTGTATTTTGGACTCTACAATCTGTGTATGAAAACGCAAGAACCATCTCCCAACCATTAGAATCCACCTTTGTATAACTTAAGAGCGGCTTTGATGTTATTTTTATTGCCGACTGATTAAGTTTTGAATTTTCTCAAAAACAGTTTTGATGTCTACACTTTCTCCCATGACAATCTAGTTTAGGATCGGATTCAGGCAAGTTTGAAAGGCCCCTAAGGCCATGTCCACACGTAGCTGGTATTTTTAAAAATTAAAGAAGAGATTTTTTTAGCTACGGTCTACACGAAATGAAGTTTTGTTCGTTAAAAACTGAGCTTTTGGAAAACTTTTGAAGATTTTGGCTTGTTGTAAAGTCACCTTGTGCCAATGATGTCACTGCCTTTGTGCTAGTCTCCTTGATTTGACGTCAGCTTTGGTTTTGAGGATATTTTGTGCAATGGTGGACGTACGTACAGTAAACTAGTGACTGTGTTAACGTTTCGTATTGGACTTTTTACATGCGTGTACATACACACGCAGTTACTCACATTTTACGAACAGAGGTACGTGAATGTACTACGAAGCTCACTGCTGCTACATACTGTACAAAACTCAGACGACACTGACTCCGCAGACAGCGATGGCGGTTTCAGACGAGACCCGTCGAACTTCTACAAAGCACAACAGGTAATGACGTTTTGTCTAGGCTTCTGATTGGCCCCCTGTTGATTAGGGAGGCTCCTAACAGCACTTAACAGGGCGTTTTGAGTTTTCACGTAGGTCGTGTGGACGGAATTATTTTTAAAAACAAAGTAAAAAATCTCTGTTTTTAAAAATACGTGGCTACGTGAGGACATGGCAGGGGCAAGGGCAAGGACAGGCAAGGACATTCAAGTGGTACAAAGACAAATGGGCAAAATACAAACCTCTAAACCAGAAAAATAACATAACCATAGTCACTGTAGCATAGAAGTAGAAGAGTTGGTATCAACAGGTATGTTACACTGAGTGTGTGTACAGTACTGAGAGTTCTTAGGTAGTTTGTCTGCGGTTCTGTAATTGAAGCCAGGTGGGTGCAATTAAAATTAAGATTATGCTGTGAGAGACTCTGTGATGGCTGGAAGATGCAGTCGACGGCCATGTTTGTACACCACTCCGTGGTAGCTAATGTGGAAAGTAGCACCATTTCCAGTTTGACATGACATTTTTCTCTCTAACATTAATAAGAACTGTAATGGATTGGCACCCCATCCAGGGTGTTCCCAACCCTGTGCCCCAAGTCTCCTGGGAGAGGCTCCAAGCTGTCCTGTATACAGGATAAAGCGGTATAGACAATAATGAGATGACTTGTCATAACTCACTCATTATAGTTTCATTCAGGAGCACTTACTGTAATTCTAAAGCAGATGAACATGATTTAGCTTTGTTCGTACGGACGTTGATCTTTAGGGTGAGTGTTTAACATGGAGATGGTTGGGTTTGAATGACGTACGTTGTGGTTTACTTCTGACATTTTAATGAAGAGGTCTTTGCCCTTATAAACATCATGCACTTTGGATCTGAATTCAAAAAGCTGTTTTGGATTGACATTGTTTTATGAAATTTCTAAAGGGCAGCGTCCCACTCTAAACGTTCTTCCACTGATTATATTGAATAAGAGACTTGGAAGATATTTTAAAGAGTTTATTAAGCTTCCACTGTAGAGCATGGCACTGATTCGAACAAACAAATTAGGATTAATTGAATATCATATTTGTTTTGGAAACCACCATGTCGGCATCTGTGTAACCCAGACCGGCCTTACAGTGCATTTTGGATCTACAGAGAGGTGATGAAATTTTTAAGTGTCGGAATACTAAGTGGCTTGAGTAAGGTTAATTGCAGTATTGTTGATGACTTCTATTTATTTATTTATTTTTTTAAATATGCTGAATATATAAAACATTTTGTAACATAATTTGCCCTTTGGTCAGAGTACCCTAGTAAAAAAAAAAGTAGGCTAAGTATATTAAATCCTAGCATGCCAAAGCATACTTAAATGTACTTGCAGCCAGACTAATGACTAGTATACTTGA
>JAQMYJ010000001.1:21528136-21542214 GCA_030014305.1 Clarias laeviceps
ACACATTAAGTTTACTGAAAGTAAAAACAGTTGAAAGTCAGAGGACGTTTCTTTTTTTGCTGAGTATATATATACAGATTTCAAAACCATAATCAGTTGAGGAAAAATGACCACTGTTTGCAGTATGCTTCAGCATTATCAGTGAACGATAATTTAATGACTAATTTGCTAGAAGTTAAGTTTTGTACAGCATGCTGCATTGCCTGGTATAAGATTGCTGCAATCTCTGTATCATGGCTGACCTTGCCTGCAGTTCCCAGCTTCGTAACAAACTAGAATGTGAAGGGGAAAAAAAACGAGACAATAGAGGCTTACTTTCTCTCTTTGTTTTTTTTTTCTTTCTTTCTTTCTTTTCTTTCTTTCAGTCTTTCTTTTTTTTTTAACTGTAGAGCACAATCAAATAGTATGCAAGAAACTGAGGTCAGAGTGCAGTAATGCTATTTATCACCAGAATATTAATAGCATGAAACGTTTAAAATGGCCTCATTGAAGTTTTAGTGAGTGATACAAGAAACTCTTAGCAATTCATATTCAAATAAAATAAGAAAAAATGCATAAAACTAAATAGTATTCAACCTTACAGAATATGAGGGTGACACCGTGTCTAGAATTTACTTACTGAATGATTTTGGTGACATCCCTGATGTAAAATGTGATGAAACCATCACTACACACATAAAATGGTGCCAGAGGAGAATTGTGCCAGAAGGGAGACAATGGTCATGCAGGATAGATTGCTCATTTAAGTGTTTTCACCACCCTCTACAAGAACATCATAGAGTTGTTTTACTACCTACACTGACCTTGTAAAATATCATTATGCCATTAAATATACATTAAGGTCCTTTAATGATTACTCATCATTAATCATTATCTCAGTGAAAGATGCTGCAAACTGTAATTATTATGTTTTTTTTTTTTTTTTTTTTTTCCGTGTGTGTCACAAATATCTTTAATATAGGGAAGCTAATGGCTTGCAAAAACTAGCTGCTGATCTCCAAGTCCTAAAGGTTTTATACATGAAAAGGGTCAGTTGAAAATTAAGGCCTGGTTGCTACTTTCCGTCTTCCATAGTATCTTTCCTCTACTGTTTATTCTGGCTCAGTGTCTCAGGAATAACTGCAAGCTGGAAAAAGTGACATTATGCTCATGTGCCAGTTGATGTGGCACTTACTGTATGTGGCAGCTGAATCTCAGGAGTAAAATAAAAAATCGGCTAGTTGTGCAGACTGTACCATTAATTCAATACCATGATGTTCAATTTCATTTTTATAGCAACAACTGCAGAGTATAAATCAAATATTACCAAGTGTGTTGCAAGGATGCAATGTGAGCATATTGTGCATATAGCATACAGAACCTTAGAGTTAAACCCAGGACAGTGTTTATAATTACTTCAGCAACACGTAGGTATGCGTTTACGGTTTCCAGGTGGGATTATGCACTATTGAGCCTTGAATTTGTATTTATCCATGTGGGGACCATTCACAACAGCAGAAGATGAGTCACAGGTGGAGAAAGCTCCAAGCAGAACCAGAGCATCAGGATGGATTATTTCTTACAGGAGCATCAGTCATTGCTTTGGCAGATGGAGAGTTAACGTGTAGCATTTGGAGTTTTTAGAATGCCATTACTTTGATTTACTTTTGTTTAATACATGGATAGAATGTGTTTTCTGTAGTCATCTGACTACAGGGCTTTTCTAGGACACAACATTTTGGAATTTAGAATATATTTAGTTTCAGTCTTTTATTTATTGCAGCCTTTGTTGTCCCTGTATAGGTGAATTTTATTTGCTACATGCATAATACTAACTGCTGATGCTTCATAGCTTTAAAGTAATTGTAGGAATAATTGTAGTAAGCTATACAGATTTTAATAACCTCCAACAGGAACAAAATGGCTATAATTTGAAATCTGCACACAAGTAGCTACACTATAGTGCATAAATAAGTAACGTATATTGAATATCCTTTAGTAAATATTAAAGTTAATTTTACAAATAATGAGTAAATATTGTTAATAACTCATTCATAATTTAAACTAAATTGTACAGGTATTTTTTGTCCTCTCATTGCTTTTTGTAATATCTGTATGTGTCAACTAAACAATTTATTGTCTCAAACGCTTTGTCAAAATCTTTGTAACAACTTTGTGTCCTACAAGCATTAAACGCTCACAAAATAAATTCAAGTACTTTCATGCTTTTAAACAAACCACACGAAGCCAGCAAAATGTGATGGAATATCAAAGCTATGGCTTACATGTAATGTTACCACCGTCAGCCTGGAGCTCACACCACATCCAGAAACAGAAATAAATTCATACTTGCATAAGCTTTACTTGATACTTTCAGTGACACTTTCATTCAATGCCCAGATGTATTCAGGCAACTGTTTCTATTGGGATGTCTTTTAACCTCCCTTGAGAAGTACCTCACAGCTGACTAACTGGACAGAGACAAATAACTAGAGCTCACAACACACTCAAACACATATTACTCAGGTTACAAACAGTATTCACAGTGGAATACTCACCAGCTGTTGTTTTATAAAGCAAAGACGGCAACCACCAAGAGCTTTGTGATGGAGACTGATATAATGCCACTTTGACCATCTGCCTGGTTAATTGTCAATCTTTTTCTTTTAGATGTCAAGTTACAGTAGCAGCTGGGTCTCCAGAGGGGTATTGTTCTTAAAATAGCAACTTTAGGCACTTAATTTGTATTTAATACCATGGTAGTTGGTACTGCAGAAGTCATTCATTCATTCATTCATTCATTCATTTAAACTGTCATAGGAAACGATGGTTGGTTACTGCTCTAAGGAGAAGTTTCGGTACATTACTGAGGACTCCAACCTCTTTACCGCATACGTAAATCTACATGAAGCAGAGTATTGAACCAATAAACTCCAGCTAATATAACTTAAGTTGTGAAGCAACAGCTTGGCTATTGATTTGTTTATTACCTTCACTGGCTCTAAGTACTGTAGTCTCTGATTTCAATTGGCCCACTGCAGACTCTGTGGGGAGGAAAATTACATTGCACAGGAAACATTGGTCAAGTTTCAAATATCCAAGCCTTTGACTCAGCCAAAGGAGAAATACATCAAGCTCTAAAGGTGATGAAAGCTCTTCTCATAGTTACAGGGTCCATACTTAAGGACCCTAGCTTCAATGTGAAAAACAAATTCTCTTAGCCGATGACTGATTGAAGATTGCCATCAGATGAATTTAACTAATAGGTAACTGCAAATTTTTCTTGGAATAAAAGATGAGCAGAACACATTCCACGGATGCATTTGTAATGAGAGATGTTGGTAATGGACGAAAAAAAAGAAAACAAATTCATATGAAGCGAGTATGAATTTAGGCCTGGGCTATTTGAGCCATAGCTTTATATCCAAAGGGGAACTACATTTTTATACACTTTTTTTCTTCTTCTCTTAAACATTGTTAATTAGGCAGAAATGATGAATATTGTGCTGGAAGGATAACAGAAAATCATAATCACTGGTTAACCAAAAACAGCAAGGAAGTCGAATCCCACAGAGTTAAACTGCTACTGCACTGACATGCTTCCGCACTTATCATTTATCAATGTTTGAAGAAATCAAGTAGAGATAGATAACAGGCTCTTACTGTGCAGTATACTGTATATATGCACACATTCATTTAGAAAGGCTAGTCTCTTTGGAATAAGTTTAAATGCAATAAAAAAATGTATGCTACTTGTGATAGTAAAGACTAGATTTTTCCAAAGTGGGCTTAAACACAGGGAGGACTGTTCACATGGAATAATTTAAATGAAATGAAATTAAGCTTAAAATAAATGAATTAAGTGAATTAATGAGTCTAAATGATATGCACAGTCAACAAACCAGCAACACTAATAATGAGTTCCTTTTTTTCCTGCTGTTTCCATTATGAGGCTTGGCTCTAGACTGGTTCTAAAATTGTGACAACGCCAAAGTCATCCATGGCTGCGAGTCCAGAAGACAAAAACTGGCCAAACTCTGTCTCTCCCCTCTCAGTAACAGCGATGCTAACCAATCATGGCTGTCTTTGAGTCTGTTGCATGCAGAAGGGTGTGTTACACTTCTCTGTAATGGCATAAAACAGAACTACTGCTTTTCGGCACAACTCCATCACACATACATGAACACACACACACACACACACACACACACACACACACACACCTATATCCCCTGATCATAGCTGGCTTGAAAAGTATAAACGGTGAGTTAATTTAGCCAGAACAATAGATTTATTACGTTTAGAACAAAGAGTCTATTCAGCAAGTGCCTGTCTCCTGATGTTTCATATCCAGACCTAGCAGGATGTGGACTGATGTCATTCATAAAAATATTTTCTGAGCTCTGACAGTGTGTGTGTGTGTGTGTGTGTGTGTGTGTGTGTGTGTGTGTGTGTAGAGGGGGATGTTCACTGGATACAGTGAGTCATGACAAGGGAATCACGATCAGAAACACCTACAACACACACACACACACAGACACAGAGCTACAGATTCCTTACAGACTTTGTTGTTTAATACGGTTTAATAATTTTATATTGTACATATGGACTTTACAGAATATCAATAAAAGAACTGTGCTTAATCAATGTGGTCGTAAAAGCCATGGAGAATATCCTTGGTCATTGTTCTTTCTAACAAAATTTTTTAAACTGGAAGAGAATTTCTCCATCAGGCCCTGTATGTACTAAGAATCACTTCAAGGAATCATGCTAAAAGTTACTTAATGAATAATAAAAATTCTGCCTCATAGTAGGACATATAGTTATTTATAAAATTACATACTCACTTTCTGTGAGGCGTAGGACTGCTCCTATGAAAGCATGTAACGTCACTGTTTACACTGTGAGTCGCAAAATACTGTAGGCTGCAAATCATTGTGGGTGTTGTAGTTTCAACAGTTTTTATGTAGTTTTAAATGGTTGAAAAATGGAAATGGTAAAATCAGCACTAGTTGTGTGAAATCTTTATATACATTGACAAATCGTATAGATGCATGACTCTGAGATCCTAATCAAACTGCTCCAATCAAAACTGTTTCAGACCCCTATGATAGATCTGTATAGGACATAATCTGATTAAAATTACTTGTGAAACTGGAGAGAAAATGAGACTGTATTTGCTTGCGGGGGAGGTAATAAAATGTAAAGATCTAATTAAAGGAAAATTCTGGCCTACTCTTACTTCTAAAGATGAAAAGCAATTTGTGAAAGCATCAATGCCACCTGTTACGTAGTTTGCCGCACATACCCTTGAGGAGTACAAAAACAGCTGTGTGTACTGTTTTTATATAAAATATACGAAAATTTGATTCATTATTTCTGACATTGCTGTGACTAACAGGAAACATCACTGTTTCAAAGCTGCATCTTCGCTGTTACTTTGTTGTAAAGTAGCAGAAATCATTAGAAATGTTCGGTAATGTTCCACTTGCAAACTGCATGCGATCCGTCACAAAAAAAGTGTTGCATTTTTGTACAAACGTATCTTTTATGAATCATCTCTACTTTGCTGAATACCATTTCCTGGCGTCTTCTAACCAGTTAGAACACCTCCGGAGCTTTTTTCCCCAAATTTTAATGGAGATTTAAGTTTTTTTTTCTTATTTTAAGATTGTTTATAAATTGCTCTTACTCCTACTACTAAAAGTAGGACCAAAATTGCATCACTTTTAGTAAATATTCTTTTTTTTATAATTTTAAATTAAAATGTATACTGATTAGCAATAACAGTAACATCACATAATGTTAACAATCATCATCAATTATACCAGTAAACTGATGACAGTATCATGGGCATCCCAAGCTCATCAATGCCTGTGGGAAGCAAAGACTAGGCTGTCTGGAATGATTCATCCGAAGAAGCAATGTAGCACAAACTGCTGAGAAGTTCATTCTGGCTATGAAGGAAAGGTATCAGAACACGTAGTGCATCAAAGCCTGCACACAATATTTGGCCTGGTGTTATGTTAAAGTTCTTAAGCTATGGCTGTATATGCATATGCAGGTCTAGTGTGTAAAGATCATACAGCAAGTATGTATGATGTAAAAGTACATTTGTGAGCTATTATAGCTGGGGTAAAACAGGCACTCAATACTTTAAAATTAATTTATCCTCATCAGCAAAAAGCACACAACCAGATCTTCCTTTTCTTATTGACCTACCCTCATAATTTTATGTCATTCACTGGCATCACAGATGTGGTGGTTGGCTGCACGTTAAATGGGTAATTAAAAAAATCAAGGTCAGCTAATGGTTAGGACACTATTCAAGCTTGCAGTCTGTGACAAACAGTGGCCTTAATTGATGTTTATTTGGCACCCATTTTTAATTATGTTGGGGTTAATTGTATGCATGAGGTCACCTGATTGCCTCCTGAAGGTATAAGCATTAGATGAGCTGTCATTAAGCCGGAATAATAGTACTCAACAATTTCAATCCGGTTTGAGACCAGTACTGCATCCAGTTGGCTCGGGGCTGTGACTGGAGCATGGCCATTGGGTGGGAACTAAACCCAGGCCTTCCGTATGGCAGGCAAGAAACCTACCACTGAGGTAATAAAAACCAATACCCACCTTTGATATGAGTAAATTATTCAGTATAAAGCATGGACAAAGTAAAGTGTAGTTTTTTTTTAAAGTGTAGTTAATCACCTTAAACTGAGATTGGTAACAGAATAGAAAAGCTGATTGGAACTTATACAGTAGCTTTTTCTCAGACACTCTGAATAAATTACACATATCCCTTCTATAACAAGTCTATCCTAAAAGACAGATATCTCTCTGTCATTAAATACTAAAGCTGAGTTGAAGAATTCCTCGTTCTTTGAAGGAATGATTTCGCTTTGAATGAAATGTTCACTATTTATTCAGATCTTTATTATAACTTGTATATGTTGGCATATGCTGAACTTCAAATGAGCTCTAGTGACTATAATGCAGTCTTATTCAAAGATGACATATAAGTGTTTTGCTGTTTCCTAAACAACTGAAAAACAAAGAATAGCACATAAAACCAATTTTACAGAGGTTATGATGAATGCCAACTTAATTTAGCGTTTAGCAATTGCAACACCACATTGTTTATAATAATACATGACATTAAAGTAATGAATTATAGTCAAATTTAAAGTCATGTAATATTCTGCTATGAAACTTAAACAAAGAATGAAAGAATTCCACAAGTACTTATGGCTCATCACTACATTAAGTACATGAAGTGCTCAATTTGGTTCTTCCATGACAGGTGCATTGATTAGTCTGTCTCACAAGGTAGTTTTATAATTATAGTAGATTTAAAAAACTTAGCAGACATGGTTCATCATGTTCTTTTCAAAATCATTGAACTTCTTGTTACTTGTTATCTGTCTCTGCCCACACACTTATGAAGATCCATCCATCTATTATCTATACTGCTCATACTGTATAGGGTTATGGAGGCCTGGTGCCTATCCCTGGAAACATAGTTCACAAGGTGAGGCATGGTTGTAAAGACAGGGTGTAAACCCATTTGCAGGCAATTTGTAAACCCCAATCAGGATACTACACATTTCTTTGGGATGTGGAAGGAAACCCTCGGTACTCAGAGCCCACACACAGACCAGAGGCGAGATGCTGGTTAGCTGAGTGCTAACCACTTAGCCACCACTTATTAAGATGTCACTTTGAATATAAAGCAGTGTATAAGTTTATTATAAGAGATGAGAGATGAAGGGCCTTGGTTACCGTTGGGAAAGTTTAGCCACAGGTTCTCAGTAGTTGTGGTTATAAGGACAAGGCCTGGGCATCATTAAGTTCAGAAATCAGTACTCATGGTCATAGAAAAGGCCAGACAACTGGCCGCTAAGAAGCATGAACCATAAAACATTGATTAAATGGTAAAATATCTACACTTAGCCTTTTCCTTAGAACTTATCCAATTGCACACATTTGTTTTAATTTTTGTGAAAAATCAGTCCTGTAATGCAATGTACAATTGTTAAAAATTGAAGCAAAATTCACACAGCCTTTGAAAAAAATGCCTTTACACAGTACTTTTTTACAATAACAATTTCATCATGTCACTTATGAGTGACAAATAAAACGTTTCAGAATCTTTATGAACAAAGAAGTGTAAGTGAAATTAATTAGCAAGTAACCATTTACTGATGTATTTATGGCTCACTCAAAATGAGCTGTCACAGCTGCTGGCCCAGACAAGAAAAGCCAGCAAATCTAAGGACACAGTTACCAGATGTAATATTAACACTTGGCAAATTAATGAATCCATAAATATGCCGACTCAGCAGTTTTGTCCTTGGCTCAGCCTAGGAACTTTGAAACTTTGTAAATTGTTGAATTATCTTAATCCAGGCTGGTGTGAAAGTTTAAGTTCAACCTCTAATCTTTTGAAGGTGTTTCATCAGAAAGATTTAAAACCTAAAATAATTTTCTCTGCTGCTTTTCTAGCACATGTTGTTATTTTATTCATTTGGTTGAGCATAAGTAAATAGCACTGTTCACTTAAGGCTCACAAAAACAAAGAAAAAGAAATAAATGCATCTGTGTTGAAGAGAATAAACACTGTATAAATTGAACTGTCAAGTGCATATTTATTATGGGGCCGAGAAAGTGCCATATTTCATTTTAGATTTCTCACTCACTCATCACTCACTCATCATCTAAGTCACTTTATCCTGCATACAGGGTCAGTTGGCGAGTGGAGTCTATCCAGGAGACTTAGGGCACAAGGCGGGGTACACCCTGGTAGGGGTGCCAATGCACCGCAGGGCACACACACATACATGCACTCACACACTCATTCAGACACTACAGGCAAATGGGAATGCCAGTTAGCCTAAACTGCAACTCTTTGGACTGTGGGTGGAAAACGGAGTAACTCCATGCCCACAGGCCTGAGGTGGGAGTCGAACCCAGACCCTGGAGGTGCAAGATGAAAGTGCCATTGTTTTATTTTCAATTTTTCAACTTTTAATTTGTTAATGAATTCTTGGATGGAATGAACAAGCACTAAATCTACAAAAAAATCTGACCTCTCTTTGAATGCTTTTAATGAACTTTTAGACATCTGACAAAATTTGCAGCAGAAACATTTGAGAATCTTATATGGATCAAACAACTGAGAAAGTCTAAGGACATTTTTCTTCTTTTGCATTTCAGGCCCACCAGGAAAGCGAGGAAGAAGAGGACACAACGGGGAACCCGGTGAGTAATTTCTTTGCAACACCTTGTGGCTCATTTTCCATGTTGGTTCACTTCAAAGACTGTTTTCAAAACAAGTAACAAGACCGATTCATGGAACTTTTTTCATGAACGGGTAATACAGTAAGTACTCCTTTCACATTTTCCTAATGAAAATGATGGAGACTTAACATGCAACTGCCCGGAAGAGTTGAATTCTCTGTCTGGTAGTTCTGTTTTTTTTGGACATTTAGTAGGAAGTTCATACCTAGAGCAGCCCATCAAATCCTGCAAAAAACAGACCTAATTCATTTTGGAGGATTCATATCAATGGTGCCCTACCCACAAACCATATAAAATGGATGCGGGTTAAAACTATAATGAAAAAAAAAAAAATTAAATCTGAAATTCTATGAGGATAAATAAAGAACATTGAAGACTAATGATCGCAAGTGTTGAGAGGTGTAGGGGTTGAATATGGTACAATTGTACTATTGCAGCAAAGGTAGTCACTCCATAAAAAGTCAATGACTGCATATAAATTTGAATCACTGCATATAAAAGCTTTTTCCTCAGTAAGCTCGAGCTATGAGGTAGTGGTTAGCTCATTGGAGAGGAAATGAAGGCCTCCACTGATAGAACAGACAGGACATTGGACTCAATTATTATTAATTGTGATGTGGGCTTTCAAATCACAGGAATTAAACACAATCAGGAAACAGGCCAAAAATTCTAGTTGACTCTTGATGTCTGCATACAAAGCACTCTGTTCTTAATTTTGCTAAATAAATTTCTAATCTTGTGAATGGCCTGGAGCTGTGTTTTCAGTCGGGTGGATGATTGTGTATATATTCTTGTGGTATATATTTCAAACTACTATTCACCATGCATGTCACTTCAAAGCCAAAAGGGAAAGTGATGCATTGTGTTGTTATTTTATATAAAGCTTAAAAATGTGGACAATTGTCTTTGGGTTGATGTACTTTTGAGGTTGCTTTATGCTGCGGTGAAAACTGAAATAACCTCCTGTGGATAAATTGAATGGAAAGGCAACCGGTGCCAGCAAGAACAATGTGTGACAGTGTACAGCCGTGTATAGTAATTGTATACAATAAGACAACAATTCCTTCTATTGAGCTGATACATGAACTGCATCATTGTGTTGCTCTATCAGCATGTAGCACAGCCAGACCAAGCATATCAAGGCATTTTACACTTGGGCCACACACTATTAGCCAGGCCAGATTTGCATTTTCCATCTCTGGTCTGCGACCACACACACTTCCATTTAGGATGTGGTCCACAGACAAGCCAAAACAAATGTGAGTTGATGCTCAAATAATGAGTTCTTCAGATGTTATTTTACTCTCACCTTTGTACATTAGACTAATGGTCCACTTGAAGTAAAACTGCATATGATCCAGGTTCCTCCTCATAAAAGAATCAAATACTCTGTGATGTATATTTTCTATTGGCCTGTTGGGAAAAACACTGGTTAATACTGAATTCCCAAACGGGTACAGAAATAACAAATCTCTTTCTTTGTCATATCTGTGTTTCTACTTTATATCACACATATGAATATCTCATAGTCATCACAAGAAACTTGGCTTCATCAAGCTTGCTTGCGTAGTGCTTCCATTAAAGAATCATTTTTAGAAGATTTTTGACCACTTATTTAAATGAAGACCAAAGGGTTTCCAAGGTGAGAAACACCAAACATGTGGGAAGACTGTCTGGATGGATGGAATATTCTTTCATCTGGTTAGACTCTGCCCAATGTAAGCAGCTAAATGAGGGGCAAAAGCAAATTGGAAAAACACCAATGTGTTTACCCAGGAACTAAAACTCAAAATTAGGACGAGTGAATAAGGTTTGAGGAGGAACAGGCTTGGCTGACTGGAGCAGTCATAGATGGGGTTCGTGGTTGAGGGATGTCGCTGTTGAGTGAGAGCGTGGCGGTTATCTATGACCGTGCAAAATGGGTGGTCAGTGCTTGATTGCACTTACATGCACACAGGCGCCTATTCACATCCCCTGAGTAGGTTAGAGTCCTTGCATTTCTGACCAAATGACCACAGGAAAAAGTCTATTAAAAGGTTTCATTTCAGCAGCTTACTATCCAAATGAAATCAATTGCTTAACAGAACAATAACCTTCAATGCAAAAACCCATCTGCTACATCTACTGTATAAAAATAAATATAAGCCAGTAAATTGTTTTAAAAAAATGCTTACTGTATATTGCGTAGATTGACATTGGGAAACTATAAGTGAAAGTACCATTGAGAAATTTACCAACTATTTTTGGGCAATATTTCAAATCCAGTTCAGTTCTTTTTGTCAGTTGGATAAAATAATGCAATGAGGCATCTAAAACTACTAAGCATGGAGGGAGTAATCAAATCAAACAATTCTGGAGTGAAATTTTGTACTAAAAGGGTTAGGGCACCATAATTATAATGCATTAAACTGCAATGAACTGCTATCAAAGTAAACACAGTATATACAGTATATGAGTCTCTAAATGATAGCTGGCGAAATAACAGAGTTATCAAACTGGAAACGATGTAGCTGTCCAGACCTTCCTGTCATATCTGCAGGTGATGATTACTTGCCCTTTCTTATGACCATGCAGAGTCTACCTTACTACTTTGGCAGGAAGACTTTAATCATGGGGGGAGACATTGAACATTCAGAGAATTCCACTAAAGGAGCTGGGTTATTTTTCTTCATTCTTGTGTTTTTGGACTAAGATTGCAAAGATGGGACTGCTGTGTTTCCTCTGTGTAGCACATATAAATAAAATAATACTTCTATTAAATAAACATGTCTTTAAATGTCTATTAGGAATTATTATCTAACTTAACATCCTATATTTTATGTAAGCATTTTACATTTTATTTTGTGCTATGTACTTTATTTAGGAGTATATGTTGTCAGCTGCTTCAGGAAATAATACCGTAAGGTTTAAACAACTTGTTAAAGGTTAACTTCTGGACTCATTTTGTCTTTGCAGTATTTTAGCATGAAGAACCTTTAGTTATGAAGGTTTTAGAGGTTAGGAAAGAAAATGCTAAAGGTTTTTAAGAAGTGGAATGCTCTACAATGTTATTGCTGCTTCTACCCTCATGATTCATCATCTGGGGAAAAAAAAAGTGTCATTGCTTAGGTATTGCCCTCAAGGACAGATTATTGAGGAATGTTTATCCAAATAAATTGCATATCTACAAGACATAATCTATTTATCTATTTATTTTTCTATACTTTACAAATGAAAAATGTCTTTGTGAAATTATTAACTGAACCTCGCACACCAAAACTGCATGACTGGGAACTGGGTGTTATCATGGGCAATGTGAAGGCTTTTTAATAAACACTTTTGTAAATTGGAAAATCCTGTGATTGAGAAGGAAATGGATAAAAGAGGGCCTCCTGGTCAATACTATATTTAATTTCTTCTCATTGTTAATGTACAACATTGATATTGTATTTTGTATTAGGACATTTTGCCTAGGAGCTAATTTTATATGCACTCAGTATTAATAACGCACATGAATCTGCACACATGCAGAAATAAGATGCAGGGATACTCATGAGCTGAAACAGAATAGCCGGAAGCATGTCATTTTATTAGGGTGTAATGTATTTATAACCATTAGTTTATGCCAGTTTAGCCTTTTAGCTTGGACATCAAGAATGGCATCTGGGGTTAAACCTGCAGATAGGATGAGCTGCAACCAATTATGGGAACAGCCAAATGATGATGAAGAACAACAACATTTTAGACAAATTAGGAGTTGAAACAGTTCCAGGAACTACTGGCGATACAGCTGCTACTAAACAGCTCCTGGAAATTAACTTGTCTGTTAATATGTCCAAATGATGACAAATTTTCTTTCTTTTCTCTTTTCTCTTCCTAGGACCTCCTGTAAGTACGACAGCAAAGAACTGAATTTGATTTGAATGAATGATTGTGCAACTTTGAAGGTAAAACCTCTGATGACTGATTATGTTTGTAAAAGCATGAATTTTCATTAACAAATCAGGAAAATGTGACTTTTAAATGTATTTTTTTCTTGAGCATATTTTGTTTGTGGTCACTCTATACAGTAGGCTAAGCCAGCAGTTTATAAACAAAACCAGAGATGAAGCTGGTAAGGAAAATCCAACTCCAATGGTTTTCTCTAATGTAGAAATGAGCTGGACCAAAGTTTACCAAATAGTGAGAGTTTGCCAGGACCTTCTGTAAAAAATGAGTCTGAGGTACAGAACAGAGTGATTACAGAAGAATTTTACTTCACACAGATCAAACTATCTGCAATCAGGAAGATAAACATAAAGCCATGTTTAATCAATAACAGCACTGATCATCAAAATGTGACGAAACAGGCCATGTATCACCAATATATTTCACAGAGGTTGTGGCCAGTTGAAAGGGTATGACGGTGCAGGTCCATAAAACTGTGAAAAGAATAAGAAGCTAATTCTTTTTACATTTATCGACACCTACCATACACAATTCAAAGTGGAGGTGAGATGAAACCAGGTGGTAACGGTGTTTTCTTCAGCTATCAATCACTCTGTTGGGTGCTGTGTATCAGCCCATGCTAAAGCAGAAAATCATTAGAAAAACACTGGGAATAGATGTTTTTTATTTATATATATTTTTTCAAGGGACTGTTTAAAGAGGATAAACAACATAAAGTCATTTCTTTATCTTTTACATGATTAAAAGCTCTATATTGTTTTATCTACTACTCTGGGTTCGATCACAATGTGACACATGACAAAACACCAAAAATAAAAGGATAATATATATATATATATATATATATATATATATATATATATATATATAGA
>JAQMYJ010000001.1:21542314-21570635 GCA_030014305.1 Clarias laeviceps
CCATACTAATTCAAAGGAAATATGTATATAGTTATTAGATGTGCTATAAAATAACTACGACATGTTATTGTAAATTTAATTTACCTATGAACATTATCTTAAATAATCTGATAAACTGTAAGGATGTGTGTGACTTGAAATGGATTCACGGATAATTTAAAAACTCTTTGTTCAATAGACACTATAAAAAGAACAAAGAAGAAAACCAAGGTGGAAATGCAATTATTTGCTTTATATGTGTTCCATTTCACTCCTCCAGATAATGTTTCGGAGAGATTGTGATTCGGATAATGGCTACTTTTATTATTTAGGATTTTTAAGAATGACAGACAAGAAAGGCCTCTGAACAGCCTTTAAAAAGATTGGAAAAGCACTCTGCAGTTAGCCACTGGTTTTCTCCAGACAAATAAAAAAAAGAAATAGCAAATTAATTTTACTATAGCTTGTTGACTTATTTAAAGCAATTAATTGGTCTACGAGAAGAGACTGCCAACCACTGGATGGTGAATGTATGAAATGCAACAATTGAAAAATATGCCAGTTTAGTAATGCATCATGATACATTTGGGCCACATGAGGTAATACACCATTACCTGTGTACAGGATTTTCCTGTGGTTGGTTATAATTAAGAAAACACAAACCACAGAATGAAGTTAATCAATCAATTTAAGCTTGTTTTATTTTTTCAGATAAAAAATAGAACAAGGATGTTAGTATCATACTTATAAACTTGAATGAACAGTTAGGTCCATATCCATGTCAGCTAGACTCTAGGTTCTCCTGAGTATGCTGTCTTGATCTGTTTATTTGAAACCAAATCCACTGTGGGTTCCAACACAATAAAGGGTGAACAATAAGGTCATCGTGATTATTCGCCCAGAAGCTCTAAGGCTCTAAATCTAAACCGCCACTAACTGATCCATTTCAAATACAGATCTCTGAGGAATTAGCTTAACATGCTGTAACCTTTAAAATGTTGAACTCTTGAAAGAATAACATATTACACACACCGAATTTTAATGTTCAAGCCTTGTTTAAGGTTTTGTTTGTTTGTTTGTTTTTTACTAGCCCTTATGAATTCCAGTCAGCATATAAGTGTTCACACAAATGGCTGGCATGGAATAGCATTTTTCCAGGGTTTTCCCCCTCTGAAATTATGTGAAGGAACAGTGTGTTTTCGTAAATGAATTATGCAGTAGGCCTGCCCAGGATTAACAAAACCTTGGAGACACCCAGGGGCTCAGCCCTTGGCCTCATCCATAATGCAGTACACCTGTTAATAAAACATCTTCCAGTTGGACTTTGATCAGCATTATACCTCACCTCTGCTGAGAGGAGATTTAGGAAAGTCCAAACACTGACTTGCTACTAATTATCATGGCATTTTGACAAGTAAGGGAAAAAAAGTGCTAGACAGAAACGTGAGTTTACAACTATAATATCTGGGTGGAAAATGTATATGAATGTATATATAACATGCAGTACCCTACCTAAAACTAACCTGTATTTTGGTGAGCTTGAATGTGGAAGTAGAGTTAAATGTCCACAAATCATTTAAGAATTTCATTATTTCAGTATAAAAGAACTCTCATTTCTCACATGAGAAGCTTTGTGTAAGCTATGCAAGAGGACCATAATTTCCAAATGCCAAGAAAGCAAAATCACCATGTGTTGCCTAGCAATGACATTCTAAACACATTCTCAAAGACAACCAGCTAGAGGTAGCACAGCTGGAGTCAAATATGAATCATACCTGCACCGATAGCCATCCATTCCTGCAGATGGAATTGCTACATTACCAATTTATGCTAAGCAAAGGTATTTCAGAATTGTTTTTTTTTCAGCACCACATATAAAAAAAAAAGAGTTCAGGAGAATCTGGAAAAACAGAATATTTGGTTTACTCAAATGCTTGTAGCTAATGATGCCTATATTCCTGTATAGTCCAAGATGAGCATGAAGAATTGGAACACCAGACCCAGGGACTGTTCCTATCAGCATGAGGTTACCTCAGCTGTTGAAACTGTCAGTGGTACAGTACATAATTGTGGCTGTAAATTGCAAAACCTTAAATACAGTGAAAACCAATACCAGCTACTGTATATGATCGTAGCAGATAAGTATGGGCTGGTAAATATTATTCTATAATACACATACTGTACATCTGGGACAGTCCCAGAAAGAAGAGTGTTGAAGAAAACAAAATGAGCAAAACCCAATACAAGGAGGACAAAATGTTACAAGGAGTGACATCTGTGCCATCCCAGTGACTGCCATGAATCAGGACAACATATGGCGCTGTTCAGACCGCTGTTCATATTGTACATAAAGCATAGAACATGTTTCAGTGTTGACAGGCATTTCAAATCAGCCAGATACAATCTGGTTTATTCAGGGGGCCAAGTGAAACCAGAGAAGTGCAATCTATTACAGAATATTTGTACTGTGACAACAGAAGCTTTCAAGCAACAGCAATACTGCTGTAAAATTGTGAGACGTGTATATTTTCTAAGCTTGCTGTTAGCAGCAAACTCTGCTGCAACAAGAGGGCTGGTTTCATCAGATCTTTACATAAACACTGTAAACCGGAGTGGCTATTTAATCAAATATTGGTATACGTGGAAATCATCATTTTAAATATTAATTTTATATATTTATATGAGAACCTTCACATAGTGATACTGAAAAATATCTCATTAAAGCCTTTAAGATCATTAAAATCTGGAATACATCTATGGAATCATCATCATCATCATCATCATCATTACCACTACCACCACCACCACCACCAGTAACAACAACAGTAGCATCTCTTTTATAAAGCCCTTCAGTGTTACTTCAAATGATTATATAGCCTTTGAAGCATTGCTGGCTTCCCTCTACTGACTTCCAATAGCTGCCCACATCAGAGTTTAAAACACTATTGCTTGCCTACAAAGCCAAAAATGGACTAATACCTGAATTAATGAACCCTTCTAGCCTGCACCACATCTCCTTCAAGCCTCAAGCATGACTCGACTTTATCCTTTATCCCTCAAAATACAAGAAGATCATCCAGGCTCTTCTCTGTACTGGCACCCAGGTGGGGGAATGAACTTTCCCTGACTTTCCAAATAGCTCCCAATGAAGCTTGGATATCTACCTTTTTACTAAGCATAATGATGCACACTAATTTTAAAAAGCAAAGAAAGAAAGAAACTTAAATGATGCTGTTTTTGCAGAACCAACTTTTACTAAATCCTTTTCATAACAACTGTTAGAACACCTGGGCCACGGAGTGATACATATAGTTAAGCTTCCCATTGCTGTTCCCGTGTATCATCACCACTCATGGAATGACCTCATCCAATCAGATGTTCGAACACAAAGTAATTAAAGTCTTTGCTTTTTTCAATTAAAATGCTTTGCTTTCTGCCTGGCTGCAATCAAAAAGATGAGTATTATCTCTGACGATGCTTTTTAAGTGACTGTAATGCAGCCACTTTCAGCTCTTTCTTGTTTAAGAGGATTTATGCCTTTAGTTTTTTAAGATAACAATCCACTGTTTTGACCACAATTGAAATTGACCATCCTTGCTATAGTAGACTACATCATTCTGCAATCCAGTGTTGAAGTGTTTGGCTGCATGCAAGCAGCTATGATGCTTCTGTACACTGTACAATTCTTTCTACTCTGTCAGCAGTCACATCATCAGTAAAGACATGGGAACAGATGTACATACAGCTGTACTGTACACACCCTGAACATCATGGTTCACAGATGAAGTGTTATGCGTTGAATCATGAGAAGTTCCACTTTTCCTACATGCTTTCTTTATTCTGTCCATAAGACTTTGTCTGAGAAGTCGTCAGCCTTTTTTTTTTTTTTCCACAATTTTTGTTTGTGATTGAAAGAATTCTTCATTCACTCTGTGGTCTTTTGAGCTGTTTACAATTTCTAAGCTCATGAGTGCATGGTTGCTTCTGAATAGTTTACCAAAAGTATTGGATTTTTTACTTGATTTCATTTTTCATATCCTTATAGTTTGCTGGCATTCATATTGGCTTACTGTAGCTTTCTTTTTGCATGGACAAATGGTACAGTAAATGCTGTACAGTAAATATGAATAATGAGGCATCAGTTCACTACATTCTAAATGAAAACCATTTCAGTGCTATGATCTAGTCTTTATCATTAATCATACCGTACATATTAGAATGTAAAAATAAACGTCAAATTTCAATAAGAAGGATAACCATCTAGCACATCATCTGAAGTTAAGTGTAGTGATTGTTAAGTGTAGTGTTTATAAGAAATACTAATGCACTTATCCCATTGTTTCACTACTGCATGGATACCATCACAGTAGAAAGTTTTCTCAGTATGCTAGAGCCTTTATGTCTGAAATGCTGGCCTCCCAGGAACTCCTTTAATAGTAGGAGTATGTGGCAGTAACACCCAACCAAGTGCCTGTAAATTACTTGTGGTGTTTGTGAGTGATTATGTGTACAACTGTGTTATCCGTCAATTTTCAAGGGTAAGGCTTTCCACCTGTTGAATGTTTGACTGCAGTGGGCTACATCACCATAGTGTGTTGAAGTTTTCTGTAAATCTTTATTGTTTTTAAGCCTTCATTCCCAAGAACTGTCATCACAATTCCCAGTTTGACATAAATGTCCCTCAGAGTATATCGTGGCAAAGTTGGGGTATACTGTATGTTCCTGTTCATGAACTTCAAAGTTCAGCACACAAAAGACAAAGAAATTAAGTCTGGAAATACTTCAGTTACTTCAATTGTACTTGGACACACAACCTTAAATGCAAGGTGAGCTGCTAATTAACTTGTCAGGCAGCACATTGAACCTTTGAGGTTCTTTACTTCATAACTCCTTCAGATAAAACTCTTTGTTCATGCACCACCATGGACACATGTGCACATATGCAGCCATCATTAAAGCGACTTTGCGCCAGACCAATTGTGATACAATGTGATTATGGGAAACAGATGCCTTTCCCCAAAGTCAGTTTTCCAGTGGTTTTTCTGTTCCAGCCTAACCTCCAACACTGTGACTCCCTTGACAAGCACCAGCCATTTTGTGGTAATCTGTTCTTGCCCACTCTCTTCTGATTGCTTACATCCCTGTCCTCCATTAGATTTCCCACTCAAAAACATTCCACAAGGCTTCTTGCTCAAGGGTTTTGAGTCATACTGAACATACATACATGAGGTATGCCATTAGGCCTTTTGCCTTAGATTTTATTTTAGGCCTGTGGTTTTTAGTTCATTTAGTTGAGAACCCCTAAAGCATTAATGTCTCTTCGGTGGGGACTTTGATAGTGCAGTGGCAATTACCTCCACTTGCTCCCTTGTTATCATCAGGACCTATTGGTTAGTTTATGTGCTCATCCGAAAGCTGCTATTGGTTTGTTATGTGCTTGGGTCACCTAATATGCTCATTACCGGTTCATGTAATCATGGCCGTCTTGTGTGTGTAAACAATATTTTAAACATTATCTACAGAGATGTTATAGCAGCATTCAAAATCATGAAAAACTAAATTCACTGACACTAATGGCAGTAGCAGGTATGGATGAGTGAAATTTGGAAAGCAATTTACAGTAACAGTTCAATAGCAGCCTTTGTGTCTGCCGATTTACATAAAGTAGTCTGCCATTCCTCATAGTCAAGCACTTCCTCAGTAAGTGGAGGGCAGTCAAAATGACTCTTTTTATGACCATGTTTTACAACAATTGCCACTCTGGATTTATTCCATTCACAATTTTAATATGAGTAGGGAACAGCTTCCACAGCATTAAATACTGTATAGTATGTGTGCAGCCCTTTCTTTAAGGCAGGTGTGGGATTTTAATGTGCCATGTACAGTAGCACAGGTCTGTTTCTTTGTACCTTCATATAGGAGCGCCACTAAGTCACAAAAAGATGCATATATTGTGTGCCCTTCAAAATATCAAAATGCTTCACACATGCTCCTGGTTATGATTTCTTCATACAGTTGTAGCAATCTTTTCTAAAGTAGCTTTATCACTGACATTTGACAGTACAATCGATACAAAAAAAATGGTGGTTGTTGTCTTTTGATTTATCATTAAATCCAAATAAATATATTCAAGACTGGTTGATAATAGATATTTATATACTTTCCCTTTATGATTAAATAAAATAAATAAATGAATAAAGTCTTGTATTGATGTATTGAAGAAACACAAGTTGATATAGCTTTATATGGAAGGTGTTTAGATCCCAGCTCTGTCGCCTTGCACCTCAAGGGTCCGGGTTCGATTCCTGGCCAGGTTCGTCTCTGTGTGCATGGAGTTAGCATGTTCTTCTTGGTGGGTACTCCGGTTTCCTCCCACAGACCAAAGACATGCAGATTAAGCTAATTGGTGTTCCCAAATTACCCGTAGTGTGTGAATGAGTGTGTGAGTGTGTGTACTGTATATGTGTGTCCTGCGATGGATTGGCACCCTGCTTGTCTTCTGGGATGGACTCCAGGTCCCCCCGTGACCCTGAATACAGGATAAAGTGGTATAGACTATGAGTTAGTGAGTGAGTGATGAGTGTTCATTTGAAAATCACAAATGAAATGAAATCATGTTTACATACTTTAAATGATGAACACACTTGCTGGAAGGGCATGTGCTATGTTTTTTCTATGTTTTTATGCGCCACCTGATTCTGATTCTCTCTCAATTCTCTCTATCTTTATCTATGACTAAAGAGATGGGTAACTTCTTTCTTTAGCTCACAAATTACTTATCAATATTAGACATCAAATGAAGCCTTTGCCACTCGCATTTAACCACATTGCAGTTGAATGACGGTGATGTTCACATTATTCACAAAAAACATTTTTTTTCTCATTAACATTCCAATATTATGAAGTCAGTAAGTGATGATCACTAATATGTAGATGTGCCTTAGGTGAACAGCGGATTTCCAAGGCTAAGACTCTTAAAATGGTCGAATATAAATTAGGTTGTCGCTGACAGTTATTAACGCAAGCCTTATATTGCTGTGCCCTGGATAACAACTGCCTACAGTCCTCCTTGAAAAGGCTATTAATCTTCATACAATATCTATAAGTGGGTATTGACTGTGAAAGAAGTATTTTTTAAGTGAGATACAGTACAAGGTCTTTGAATGACAGTGATTGATTTTACATAGCAATAAAAGGCTTGCATTGTACAGTGCTGTTCGTTATTCAATAGAAGTACACTGCATGGCCAAAAACAAAACAAAAAAAACAACGGACACTAAAAGATTTCATTAAGTAACGCTTAGCTTTAATTAAGCTGCTCTTTAACAATTGGAATCCTGGAATATGCCCGATGCCATTTTGATGAGATACCCTGGTCATTCCGCACATTTAGATCATCAGCTGACCTGACCATTTTATTGCCACATAACATTCCTGAGTCTAGACGTGACCAACTAAAGCAACCCCAGATCAAAACACTGCCTTCAGAGGCTTGTACAGTGGCCACTATGCATGGTGCATCGCTTCTTGCACTTCCCTTATTACTCTCATGAATCCAGCACTCTGAAAAAGGGGCAGTGTGAACTCATCCGCATGCCCGGAGTTGAGACCGCATGATGAGTTCTCATCACATTGTGTGTGTATGGAAATGCTCTTACTTTTACTATTAAACATAGCTATGGTTTTTAACTGCTGATTTTTTTTACCATGTAATTTCACCTTGTTTTTAATGAGCTCCATTCATGATTTTTTTTCTGACCACTTTTCCTGCACAGATTTGACAGTTTAGTACTATCCTTCCAGAGTTTAATAATATGTTAAGGGGTTCTTAACCAGTAATTTCAAATCACCTTAGTTGTTTGGTTTGCTTGATGCAGCCCAATAATTTGACACATCTGAAATGGCAACCTTTTTTTGACCAGCCAGTGTATATAAGTGGTAAACTCTTTCTGATAATAATAATAATAATAATAATAATAATAATAATAATAATAACATAGCTTTTTATTTGTAAGCAATTTAGATTTAAACCAGATGAAACCACTTATAAATAGATAGGTAGCTGTTTTTTTGTTGTTGCCAGAAACAGTCTATTTCGGGTGTACAAATAGAAAGTGAATAGAAAATAGAAAGTGTTATCTCCCCTAGCTACAGATTTTATATTTCATACACATATGCCGAGCTGCTGAGTTAAACTTTAGTGAACTCATTAGAACACTTCGTGTCAACAACAGAGAAACTGGTGGATGCTCTCCAGACTTGTGCTTGCACTGCTGAATACAAAGTGTCAAACTGTCAGCATTTTTTATGTTAAGTGAAAAACATTAATGAACAGTGGGAAGAAAAATGAAGTCATTGAAAGAAGTGGTAAACAAACAAAATGATTACAGGAACAGAGGTGACTTGTTCACTAGAGTAAGAAAGAAAAAGAAACAAAAAAAGAGCAAGAAAAAGTAGAAAACATGAAGAATTTAATTTATGCCATTACAGTTAAACCTTGGATTGCGAGCATAATTCGTTCCGGAAGCGTGCTTGCATATCAAAACATTTGTGTATCAAAGTGAATTTCCCCATAAGACATTATGGAAATTCAAAGTTCATCCCACAACCCAAAAATTATCCTACGCTTTATGTTTGAAAAGAATCCCGACAGAGCAGTGTTTCCGTTAGTGTGTGTGTGTATGTGTGTTTGTGGACACACCTGAAGTATGAGGAGAGGAGGGTGTACTTTATGGAGGGTGTATTTTAAAGTGTAGAGGAGGGGCTACTTTATTTGAGAGGAGGAAGGGGGCTACTGTGTAGGACGAATTTCTCACACACACACACACACACACACACTAACGGAAACACTGCTTTCTGACAGAGAGAAACTCTGGATCTTTTATAAGGAAACTCTCTAATGCCACTTGCTTTTGCATTACATGCGCGCAGACACACATAGTCACAATGTTATAGTAAGCAGTACACGCGCATGTATGTTGACTATACGAGTACGAAAGTGCTGTGACATTAGAGCTAAGATAGATAGATAGATAGATGAGTGAGTTTAGCTGGTGAATGAAGATTATGAAGAAAATCAAAAGTAGCAAATCACTCTATTATTCATGAATCTGATTACTTGGCTAAAATAATGTTTATAAATGTTTATCAATTGCATTCTTTCATTATCATTTATACTTTTAAGTGTATACATCAGTATTAGCATTATTATTAAGGTGGTAATGTTTGGAAACTGTAAAAGTTACAGCATGACATAGCAACACACTATCCAGCCATAACAAGCTGATATTCAGAGCTATAACTATCTTTGATAATACAGTAAGGTAGTAACCTTGATAGTGTTCAAAGATTTAGAGTTTTTATTTTTTTCCTGTCCCAGGTCTTCAGAATGTCTGGCCTCAGAGCAGTTAAGGGCACTGGATGTTTGCCCACGGACTTCAAAATGTCCATTATGTTCAGTGATCTACAGACTATATGTTTCCAAGCTTTAAGTTTTTATGGGGAGATATGCAAAGCACATATTAAAAGCTAAGGTCTGACATAACTGGGGAATAATATACTCTGTTTATATTTAGTTTGGACGTGTGATATAAATGTGTGTGTTTGAGGGCTGTTGGCAGTTTGTAAAATGGTGAGAATTGGTAACATTGAAAACAATAAGAGATAAACCAAGATGTTTAATTACAAAAACAAATAGTCTCACTTAAATCAAATCTGTTTATGGAAGAATATAAGTATATTTCAACGAAGAATAAAAATTAGCAATTGGTGTGTTACGCACTCAACATTGTGTCAATATTAAAAGTGTAGAAGTAGGTAAGATTTACGCAATGTGCACAACACTAAAATTTGGATTGCTCATTATGACTCTGCTTTCAGTGTTAGTTATAATAACAGATTATTGTTATTATTATTATTATTATTTAGTACTCAACAAAAAAATCATTAAAATGTAGACACCACAGATTCCTTAGATACCAAGACCATTTCTTTTTGCCATAACTCATAAAATAACTCTTACACTCTACTTTATTGTGCTGAAACAATTTAAAACCATAACCACTGTGTATTTACAGATACTTACAGTATCATAAACCCCTTCATTGTTCTCGATTACAGACAAACAAAGGGTAAATTCAGTCCCCATTCATATACTGTATACTTTAAAACATGTTGTGTCTCTGGCTTCGACCTCAGTGCTATTTAAAAATGTATTGTTCATACTGAGTAAAAAAAAAGTCTGCCTGAGGGAATAAATTGATTTTCCAGGTCGAAAATATGGGAGAGATCATTTTTTGAATATTGTCTTTATATAAACAGGCTGAAAGCTGGGATAGTATCTGACTCCCATTATTTCATGGCATTGGTGTAGTGTCTGATCTAAGATTTCATCTGGATTCTCAGTAAGCCAAACTATGAGGAGATGCCTCAAAACAGAAGGGTCTCATCAACACCTTAATAAAATATTTTTTACCAAGACTGTATTACCTGAACACTACTATACACATGTTCCATTTGTGTGGACCGTCATGTTCTCACTAACATGTATACCCCGTTACCTTATAAAAGTTTTTCACCGCCAATGGATTTGGCATTGTAAACCAAGGTAAAATTTGGGCCATTGTCCTGGAGTTGATCCTGATCTCTGGTTAGCGGATGTGCGGAATTGTATTTGTTTTCCCTGTATCTGTATAGGCTGTCTGGGGTAGTCCATTTTTCTTCAACTTACCAAAACATGGCAATTGGTAGAATGGCTCTTCTAAATTAACCCTAAGGTATGAATGAGTGACTTTGTGAATGTCTGTTAAGCAATGCAATTTAAATGATATGCCATGGAAAATATTTTCCTGCCTCCCAGTCTTCCTGGGATATAATCCAAATCCAGTATTACCCTGACCACAATAAAGCAGTTAATGAAAATTAATGATTGTATGAATGAATGAATGAATGAATGAGAGGAAATGGATCATTCAGCATGAGCTCATGGAAGACTGTGCCACATGAAAGCTTCTTATACTATACGTGATAATAGTTCTGCTTGAACTTTTGCCAGGGCACAGAGCAAATAAAATAGGTGTCTGATTCACCCTCACCTGCTGTGTCAGGAATAAGTGGTACCATTTCATGGTGGCATAAGCCAAGATCCTTAGTGTCTACTAATCCTAGACATGGTTTCCCAGAGACAGTCTGACCATTGCCTCCATAAAGAGACAGTATGTATATATCTCTGTTATTGTTTTTGCTGATGTTGCAGAAATACAATCAGTATTGTAATCAGTACAGGACCACTACATGTTTACATTGCACAGCTAAACTCCTTTTTTTGTGGTTTTGGATCAATCAGATTCAGCAACTACATACTAATAATATCCACAGTTTGACCACATTCTGCAGAGAAATAATGCTTGCCAATTTGTTTGTTGAACTTGATTATTTCATTTGCTGTTGTTAGTTTCTGAAAGAAATGCAGATGGTTCTGCATCAATTTCTTGTTGGTCAATTCTAACAGAGGCCTCCTTAGCTTTTGGTTTTCTTCCAGTTTTTGATTTAGCTCTGTTTGTGCAGTCCTTTACTGCATAATTATTGACACCAGATACTTAAACAGAATAAGTAACAAGAATTTTCCAAACTGCCAAGGTAACTAAACCTACTGTACTAAGATTCACATTTGCATCTTGAAGGTATATACAGTAAGAGGACATTTTATGCAACACATCACTTTAAACATTCAGATGGGCCTATAGTCTGACTGCCTAAAAACATTCAGACTGGAATGTCCTTGGGTGAAAAAAGCTTAAACAAGTAAATCAGATTTTCCCTTATTGTGACCTCACACAGAGATGCTGGTTCTCAACAGGCAAGTCAGGTACCTGCTTGTGGCCCCAGGCCAATAGTGCCCCCCTTGGGTTGACAAACTTTAAACTACATCAGTAGTCAATGTCAGACTCGTACGCCAGACTCGATTCCCGTCTCTGTGTGCATGGAGTTTGCATGTTCTCCCCGTGCTTGGTGGGTTTTCTCCGGGTACTCTGGTTTCCTCCCACAGTCCAAAGATATGCGGGTTAGGCTAATTGGCGTTCCCAAATTGCCCGTAGTGTGTGAATGGGTGTGTGTGTGTGTGCTCTTCGCTTCTCTCACCAACTCTGTCTTTCTTTGGATGCCATTTTTAAAAAGCTATTATAAATGGGGATATGCTAATCGGTAGCAACTATCTGCTAAAGAGTAACTTAGACTTGTTAGGCTCTTAAGAATGGCTAGGTTAGCCGTTAGCGGTAGCAAGTAGACTGTGCAAAAGTTTAAAGCATTCTTTCTTTACAGATTTTTGTCCCACACCTGCCTACAACTTTTGCATAGTACTGTATATGTATCTATATGTAATTATCTCCATGAAAAGCAAGACATGATGCACTCATGGTAACATAAAAGACCGTCAATTCAATTAACCTTTGAAGAGCATTTTAAATAGACAATGGGACAATTTTCAGACACTGTCATGCTTTGGGCATGTAAGGGAAAATATTTTTTTTTCTTGACAGACACCTGTACCAATATGTCAGTGTGGTCTTAAGTGTTACAAATGTAACATGTGGCCCATACTGTATGATTGTACCATGTGACCCCTATGCTTTTTTATTAGAGCAGTCTGTCAATCAGTGAGAAAAACATGCTTTTCCTTAACTGATATGCTTGAATGGCCTACTTTTCAGCATTGAACCTTTGGTTCAATGTGCCAAAGAACCTTTTTTTTCAAACCATACATTTAATATTTTATCCAAACAAATGCAACATAGTAGATTCCCAGTTGACGTTTGTGTCAATTTGACTTTTGTATTTGACTTATGTATAAAGAAAGTTAAAAAAAAAAATTGGCCAAAATGTTACTTGCTTTATTTGGACCAAGTCCTGTGTGTGTGTGTGTGTGTGTGTGTGTGTGTGTGTGTGTGTGTGTGTGTGTGTGTGTGTGTGTGATGTGTGTGTGTGCACATAGGCAAATTCTTTCGATCAGTGCTATTCGATAATCTGATGATCTCTTTGTCCATTGTCTGTTCTACGCCAAGCCAAACTGAGCAAGCCATTACAAAGTTTTGATAAGACTCATACCAAAGCTTCATCTAAAGTGATCAGGCATAAGAGTGCTTACAAAAACAGAGATTTGAAGTAAAAATATATCATATTTGTATTAATACTCAGAATATCTACTTAATCAGATGTGCTGTAGGAGGTCTTTCTCGGTTCGTTGCGGTTTTGGCTCTAGTCGTGCAGATCTTTTATCGAGACCATGTAATGCCTTTTGCTTCTGAACTGCTTTTTGTTAGTCAGATGAGAGAGCACGGTGAAGTTTATCAGACACATCTTTTTTAACTTTAATTTGCAAACTGTTAATGAGCCATACTGATCATAGAAAGTATTAATCATTTTATGTTCTGTACTACCGTTTAGGGAAATTCTTTTGGCAGATTTAAGTGTTTTTTTTTCTTTGCAAGTCAGAAAGTAAATAAGTGAATTGACTAATATGAGAAGCTTGTGATTGTTCTGTTCAGCACACGATGATACTTTCTATTGATATTTTATTTTACTAAATTAATGTGTTTGGTTTATTCACACAAAATGTATTCAGTTCAAATTTCACTAAACAGCACAACCTTCTGGTGGGGTGGAAAAAGGCAAAAGATTTTATCTTTTCTCTTAATGATCAAAACTACATTCTTTATATTGCATTTACGTTTATTGTATTAATTGTAGGTTTCTTCATGGACTTTTGTAGTTTGCAGAATGAGCCAACTGCATTTAACAAATTTCATACTGCAGATGCTCACATTTTCTTATCTGTTTCTAATGTTCTTTGTACAAGTGTCATATTTGTGATTTGTTTGCTTTTTGTGTATCAGCACATGCATCCTCTAAAACATGACACATGTTTATTTAATGCTCAAGGGTAATGGATTTAATACATCTCTGATGGACATCTGTGCTTATGAGCCTGACAAGGTCTGATACAGCCCAGATAGAGGTTAACATCATGTCTGTGCTTCTCTTCTCACCTTCTCTCATCTCACTGGGAGACCTGCTTAGTGTTCAGGAGCAAAAGGAACAGGTCCAGACATAGTATTAGCTGGAACTGATCCATGAAATGTCAGACTCAGGATGAAGTGACTTAGGTAATGGTAACATGCTGTGTTTTAAGAGGAAAATGTCAAATGCCAAAAAAAGCTTGGCCTCACAAATAACAAGGAGACACAATTTCGAGGCTTTTGTCTTTAGTTGATTAATTGGTACATGTCCTGATGCACACATGAGCATTTATAACAGGATAATAATAGTTAATATGGTCATTGCCCTCGTTAAATTAGCAAACAACAATTTCTTTCTCTTTTAATGAAAAACACTGTAAGGTGTTAGTAAGTATTCCTGTCGGGTTTGGGCTGTCATCACACACATCATCTAACTCAGAGAAACCCTGGGGAAGGAAAAATACTGAGGATTGCAGGTGTCTGGCTGTGCCATCGCTTCCTCAGTGTCAAACCTTTAAGTCTGAACACAAAAGCCATATGTGTTTGTGCTTTAAAGGCTTCCCCCTTACATTCATTCTATTCATTCAATCACAAAATAGGGAAAAAAGACAGAAATTAATAATGTCTACCTCAATGCCAGTAAACCAATTCACTCTACAGAGCAGCATAGACACTTTGGATGAAAAAATAAAATACAGTTCTAACATATTTACCAGTTTCCAGGGTTATTAAAAAGCAATCTATATTTAACCTAATACAAAATTATATTAGAAAATGTTTATTGGAAGGATGGTAATGGGTAAAGGAGGCCTATGAGCTTTTGCAATTACTCTCACTCACTCAGTGTCTATACAATACCACTTAGCTTATACTGTACAGGGTCGTGTGAGGCCTAGAGCCTATCCCTGAGGCAGGGACACAAGCACAATCATACACTACTCTGAGTACTCAGAGGAAACCCACCAAACATGAGGAAAACATCCAAACACTGCGCACAAAGACCCACGGTGGGAATTGAACCTTTGACCCTGGAGGTGTACAGTGCCATCCTGTCACAATTAGTAAAATTAAAAAGCAATTATGGTGTAATCAGACAAATTATGGTGTAATGAAAAAATTGTTTTTTCTGAATAACAGATCACATGGTTGTAGCATAGAGCTTGTTAACATTGACAATATTAATGATATTCAAAACAATCACTATATTAGTACATGTAGTATAATCTGTACTGGGAGTGTCAAAAGGGGGCAAAAGATGTCATCCAGAGTGTTGGTGGAAAAAACCCAGAGGAAAACCACATGCCATGTCAACATATAGTCAACTCTGAAATATAATAACAAATCTCAGGATCAAACCTGGACCCTGGTAAGGCAGCAATGCTTCCCACTGCACCCAGGTTTCAAGTGAATAACAAAAAGTTCATTACACGCTTGTGTTTGTTGATGCAAATTTGTGGTTAAATGTTATGCACAGATATTAAGAATGAGTTAGCAAACACTAATTCTTTGTTGTTGTTGTTTTTAATCCCCAACAGGGTCCACCAGGTCAGAAAGGTGAGAAGGTAAGCATTGTTGTTATAGCAACAGTTTTGCACTCAGTTGCCAATTCTTTTCTTTATTGCTTTTTTACCTTGTTTCATATCAGACCAATATATTTACATTTCTATAGAAAGTGGCTTAAATGAGACAGAATTTAGAAATATGTTGGCCACAGTTTTATTGCCTTAAATGCATAGCCTTAGAACAAAAAATGCAGGAGATGACAAAGGTAGATTCCTTGTCTAAGGAGAAGACTGAAGGAGAAAAGTGAAAACTGAACTCCATTTTGGTTAACTCATGTCAGACATTTTTCTTTCTGCTGGTAAGGGCATTATTGTAACACAGGGACAGTTACTATGTGGCCAAACTAATAGCATATAAACCCAGCTTATATTAACAACAGTCTTCTTATATAATGTAGTGGGATAAGTGCAAAGTCCCACTGACTCCAGGCAAATTGATCAAGCTTACTGTAAAACTAACAAAATGAAGCGAAGGCAACACTCCTTCTGATACAGAAGAAGCCAGTGCCTTTAATGAGGTTGTTTGTGTTTTCAACCACAATAAGACAAATTAGGAAATCCCTCTCCCTTCTATATTAGTATATATACAGTATATATACATTTTACCATTTTCTACAGTACTTACACTTTACCTCAGCCCTTCTTTTAAACCCCTGTCAGCCTCGCTCTCTGTTATGGTAAGTGATTTTCCCCTCAGCCGCAATGAATTCTTGAGGCTGCTGGTATTAGCTTTCCTCATCAGTATATTTTGAATTATGTCTCGGTGGTACTCCTCTTCCAGCCTCACTGTCCATTTGTATGGATGATATTACCTAATTGTATTCTACAATTTTATATTCTTTTTTGTTTTATAGGGCGATCAAGGAGACCAGGGACCGCGGGTATGTGGTCTTCTATAGCATGCACTTTTTCTTTTTTTTTCAATGTGTTGAGAAATCTGTGTTATGTCTGTGGATATTGCATGGAATGTTTCAGATGCATGGGTTTTTTTGTTGACAGTGCATACTTAAGCTTTCCAAGCACAACGAAGCTTCACTAGAATAAGTAAAGCAGGCACAAGAGGGTTCAACTATAAACACCTGAGGCAGCCATTAAGGAAGGTCAATGCCCTCTGATTGCTTCTGTGGGACTGACTGCCCTCAACAGAGGAAGCTTGACTGGAACAAAAACAAATGTAACTGAGTTTATTGTAATTTGATATAGCTGATGCTTTTCTACTTCAAAATGACATAAAAACTGAGAGCTCATTGGAAGAACGTAATTATTTCCATCCCAGTTGTTTGACATTTTGATAAATTCACACCTCTTATAAAATGATTATGAAGTCCACGCTTTGCCACAGCTGGCAAATTATTGAATAAATCACTCAGATATCTCATTCCAGTATCTGCTTGCAGGGATTCCTTTAACTGTGCCTGGCTTATTAAGTCTATCTGTCTTTATTGCATTATGTGCCTTCTCTTTGCTTAGTTACTCGCTGCATTGTCTTTATATCTATCATTATCTTGGATAGACTCCAGAATGGGACCAGGCACTAAAAGTGTCTCTAATTAATTTGCCCCACATGCGGGTGCACATTGAGTTTAACTCGTGATGACAGAACATAGCCAATCCTGAACTTTTTCATCAACTGTGACGCTGTCGCTTATGTTCCTGGGTTGCAAAAAAGCAATCCCAAACTGATTGTGGTTTACTGTGTATCACTTTGAGGCTGTGTCATTCTCCTGCTCCTTGAAAATTTGATTTATACTCTAACCACAAAAACCACTTCTTGCATTTACTCTGAGTTACTGCACAGACAGAAGCTTTTTGCTAAGTTGTGCTCTGTGTCATATAGTTTTTAATTGTATAATGAAGTATTTGGATAATACAATGATGGATAATGTGAAGGATTCACATTTCAGGAACCTAAACTATACTTATCCAGGATTTATATGACATGAGAGCTAAATATCTAAGGTACCTCTCCCTGATGAACCTCGGAGAAAAAAAAACAATGTGCAGCCTACTTCGATTGAGTCATTTTTTTTTTTTTTTTAAAGACTAGTTTTTATAAGATACTATGAATTTAATTGCAAAGATGGGCTTTAAATAATTATGTGTGAAGATAATGTCTGTTTGGAGAAATAAAGGAATAGAAAACTAATATTCAGCAGTAGTACTCTGACAAATTTTTACCACGTATAGCTGTATTTCATTTCCTAGCTACAGTAGGTGTACAAATACATAAAATTTTTTAATGTAAATACATAATTTATGTAAGGTCATGTATTTTAGAAATAATAATGATTATTTAAAACAACACCAACAAAAAAGAGTTAGTTTACTATGAAGAGGATACATCAGTTTCCATTTTCACATGAACCAAAAAAAGTTCTGACAAGAGTTATGCACATCATCCAGGTCCTGACTGAACTTTCAGAGTCCTGACAAATTTACTTAGGATTGTCATTCAGAACTAGAAATGGAAGTATTTTTGTGTAGTTTTGCAGATTTACAACTCAAGATGAGCTGTTTTACTGGAATGAAGTTGCGATCTTAGAACCTAGCCAGTATGCATTCGCTCCATAAATGTCAGAAGCATTATTCAATTTTAAACATCTCAAAGTCTATTCCAGGACAAAAAAAAGTTTTGCATGCTATGATTCAGAAGCCAAGCTGTCATTAAAAATAAACTGATTTAAAATCAGTCTGATGAGGTTTGTAAAATGCATGACAAGCCAAGTACACCGAGCCACCTTCAGGATTCAGGCAGTACACATATTTAAATGTATTGAAACCATCTGCACTGAAATATAGATAATCATTTTATGGCAACTAAACTTTGGTCTCTCAAAAATAAGATGAGGATAAGTGAAAATAATCTAGTGATGCATCGTGACGCTTATTTTCCTTGCCTAAGGAGAAGACTGAAGGAGAAAAGTGAAAACTGAACTCCATTTTGGTTAACTCATGTCAGACATTTTTCTTTCTGCTGGTAAGGGCATTATTGTAACACGGGGACAGTTACTATGTGGCCAAACTAATGGCATATAAACCCAGCTTATACAGTATTAACCACAGTCTTCTTATATAATGTAGTGGGATCAGTGCAAAGTCCCACTGACTCCAGGCAAATTGATCAAGCTTACTATAAAACTAACAAAATGAAGCGAAGGCAACACTCCAGGTTTAGTGGAGCGCTACATAACTCAAAAGGCCAAGGCAGTATTTCTGTCAGAAGATCTCTCAGTGATCCTCTTGTGCTTGCGTCCAGTTTTATTGTCAGGATGTCTGTGGTTGTTAGTAACTCATCCTGAAGTGATGTCTCATTATTTATATTTATTATAATGTTGTTTGAAAGAATATCTTCTTCACTTATCCACCGAAACAGTAGACAGCTGTTTCCTGAGCTTTCCTCTTTTAAATGACCTATGCCATTACTTCCCAAACATGGTAGAATGGAATATCCCATAAACATGGTATTTCCCCACGTTTTTATGACAACTGTTTAAAAACCACTGTTCAACTAATTGCTGGAATGTTTTTTTAAATAGATATATACCAGACATTTAGGTTGTGTTGGGATGACAGAGCAGACATAAAAATATGGCCACATTTTTCCTGGAAAACCATTTAATTCAAAATAAACATTCAAACTATTTTTTCAATTGTCACTTAAAACAGATGGGCAGATACAAAGTAATGCACCAGACATAGAAAGTCTGGCATTTATTATTATATATCTGATATTATAAATCATATAAAAGATATTTTAGTTTAAATGCAAATTGCGTAGCCTTATGGGCGATATGTCTTGAACTTATTTTTCCAAAGTGCTACTTACTCAGTAGACTTGTCCAGTGGATTACGTAATCCATATTATCATGTTATGTGGTTGTTGTTTTTGTTATGCGATTTTGTCCCCAGGGACTTCCTGGTGTACCCTCCATGGCTGCATTACACAGCAATCAAATCCTGACTGTAAAGGTTTGTTCGGGTGGCGCAGCTGCTCAGCCAGACTCTACGGCTCACACACTGAGATAACCAGAACTTTTCACTGTCAAGACCAAGTTCATAACAGAAGAACAAATTGATCAAGTCCAATCAACAACAGTTACACATTACACGAGCATCCCCAATGAAAGAACAAGATCTTTTCTGAATATTATATGGCAGTGGTTTTCAATCTTGAACAATGCAAGGGCTTTTAAGGAACCAAGTTTGTTATTGCTTCCAAGGTGATCAGGTTAATTTCATTGTAAGGACTGATTTGTTAAAAGGTCTGCTAAAGACTTTTAAACATTGCTAAAGGCCAAAACACTTTTCACCATCAAGAATTTAATTCATGGCTGAGTCACCTAGCCTAGTAGCTACTTAGTGTTATAGAAATGTTGTAGTAAATTAACACATCAAATAAAATTTTAAATTTGTTTAACTGATGTGCAAAGCAAGACAATTTGATCACAAGAATTTTGTACAGATACTGTTGTTATAATGAGCAATGTTTTCAACAGGATGAGTAACACCAAAATAAAAAATAAAATAAATGAATAAAGAAGCTAGCCACATTCCAAAATCTTTTTGTAGTAGAACTCTGTATGTATGGTGCAATGGAGAACACTTTGCAGAGCTTTATTATTATTATAATTTTAATCATTATTTATATTATTATTATTATTATTTTATTATTATTATTATTATTTTATTATTATTATTATTATTATTATAATTTTTTTATTTTATTTTGTGGACTTTACTTAACTTAGGAGAATCAAAACCACCATAGAAAATAGTTAATTGCTTATCTACAGTATAGGTCAAGTTCACATTCTCACTGTGTTCTATTAGCTCAGTTGACTCAGAAAAATTTCCTGTTGTTCTTTCAGCCATGCTTATTCTGCCACCCATGGTTAGTCATTAAACATGAGGCCTGTAACGCACTATACGCTCACAAACACACTGAGCAACTTACAAAATAGTGTATTTTGTCTAATATACTTGTATATAAACTGTTCTGTTCTCATTGGAAGCCACGACCACAAAGAGTTAGGGCCACTGCTGTACTGTATGTAGTCAGATTGAGTCAGGCTTAACAGGGCTGGTAAAAAAACTAACCAAGATATGGTCTGGAGAGTAACCATGTGAGTGAATGCCCATGTTTTACCACAGGTATTTCACTACAGGGTATTTTTTAAAGCTTGTAAATGTATATTACCAGCTTGAATATATATATATTCACAGTCATATATTTGTATAAATGACCAGAAAAAATAACCATCACTTCAGTGTGTGCAGCTTCTGGGGTCTGGCTTAGCACTAAGCATTACTGTGATGACAGTGCATTCAATGAGGCAAAATTTACATGTTTCTTGGGGCTGATGAAGTCTAAGTGGGTGTCCCAACACCCCTGAGGTGGTAATTGAGACATCTGGGACCAAATATAGTCTACACTTTAAAAACCATCACTGAAGAAAAGTGTGAATTTCTCCTCATGCTTGAAGGCACTGAACTTGGCCTGTCTCAACCACTTGATCTAATCTATGTTTATGCTTTTTTATTTCTTCCACTTTCTTCTTCTTCTGGGACTTCATCCAACTATCTCCTCTTCAACCTCTCCCACCTCTGCCCTCGACCTCTTGATCTCTCACTCCTGTTCAGATGGTCTTCCCTAAGATCAATCATGGCTTTCTTTCTGCTGATCAGCAGCTCATTAAGCGTCGGCTCATTAAGGTAGTGCTTGACCTAACTCTTCTCTATCAGTAGTCCACAGTTTTTTCCCTTCATTTCCTTCTGGTTCTTCTGGTTCTGCCTGGGCAACAAAACATATGCAGTAATAAATAACAATCATTCTATGCTTGTAGTGGAACTTTATAGCTACTGAGTACTCATTTATTTTTTATTTGCTTTAAACTGTCTACAAAGAAAATCATTAATAGTGCAATAAGTAATTTTAAATGTCCTTGAATGTGGCAAACAGAGAATGTCCAAAGATTTATTTAATATAAGAGGTCAATAAAAAATTATGTGTACTTGCCCCAGATGAACTATCAGTGCAAGTTGTGGGAGTCTACCATGGAACACAAAATGTTCCATTTAATAAAGAGTGACTGCATTGATAAATTAAATACAGAGATTCTGTTTCATCTGCATGATATACTAAATTATGCACATTATTTAGTTTAACCTGGTCCTGAAATACTAAACCAAGGCTCATAATTTTAATTTCTAGATTTAATAAAGTTGTGCCCTTCTCTGAAGAAATAATATGCCCACTGAGCTCTCTGGTAGGTTCCTGTGACCAGTGTGTTTAAAGTGCCCCTATTATGCCATTTTAAAGGTTGCTAATATTGCTTTATGAGTCTCTTAAAACAGGTTTACATGTATGCAAGGTCAAAAAACACTTTAGTTTTCTCCAAAAATAGATTAAATTTTACCCCATTTCTAAACGACTCGTGTGAAGCAGTTCGAAGATTCAGTCTGTCTAAACCCCTCCTTTCCGTGAGCCCTCACTGCTGTGATCGGTCCTTTATGATTGGTCTACCGCTACAGCGTGTGTCGGAAAATGAAACGCCCATTACCCATTACATGACACACTGCATGAAAGATCACATTTGAAAACGCATAATAGGGGCACTTTAACAATAATATTAATTTGGCGATGGTAAAGCCCATGCACCCTTTATATACTCATTTGAATATTCTTGCTCACAGCCATTTCATGGAAGGTAGGAGTTATTCATATACCTCTGTAATGCATCCAAGGGAAAGTAGATGTTAATCACTGAATCTCTGTCCATAATGGACTTATGATCTAAACCTGAGCTAGTACTGTAGATAGTCGAAGTGCTTAGACAGGTTGTTCATTCAACTTAATGGTAGGCATGTTGAATTTAGAGGAAAGCACAGATTAAACAAACATGACCAAGTTTTCTTAATTAGTTAAGTCAAACTAATACATTGAGAGGATAATTGAATTAAATCTTGTATACGCCACTTTTAATTTTCTAGAGGACAACTAAATAGTGCATACATTGTATACAAGAATAATAAAAGAAATCGTTTTGTGCTTTGTAATTAAATATAAATATCTTGCAGACTAATGTGGAAATGTGGAAATCTTTAAAATCACTTATATATGTATTAAAATCCCAGAAAGAACATTTCAAAGCAGGACTATAGACCACAGCCTTAAATCAATGAATTAAAACAGAAGGCTAACATCATGCCTGCTGTCGTATAGTGTACTAAGTTGATTTAAACTTCTTTATGATTCATTATCCCTCTTCATGATAGCTACTTTCATTGCCTTTTTATTCATTCACTTGAAGTATCTCTATTCCTGTTGAGTGCTATTTAATGCTCTGACATCAGTGTTAGCAATATTATGTTGTACCATTTGTTCTTCAGGGTGATCAGGGGCAAGCAGGCCCTCCAGGACCTCCTGGACCACCAGGTCCTCCTGGTCCCAGGGGACCCCCAGGAGACACAGGGAAGGATGGTCCCAGGGGAGCGCCAGGGCTACAAGTGAGTGTTTACTGTTTCTTAGAGTCTGACTAGAAAATGTACCTTGAGGCAGGGTGCAACAAACACACCATAACCCACAACATGCGCAAGTCCACATCTCAAAAATGTTCCCGCTTCCAACAATCTGTCTGTACCCCAGCAATTGATTCATATTACTTCTGCTTTCCACTAAACATAACTCTTTCCATGTGTTTAATACTGTAAGAGGGACAGTGTGTTAATTTATGTACGTTCTGAGAAAGATAAAAAGGAGAAAGAAAAAGAAAAATATATCAATTATATACCATTATAAAGCATTCCAAGGACTACAAAGTGATGTGTTCACTGATTTGTGGCAACCATGTAAAATTTTAAATGCTTCTTCATTCCAGACAAGATCATTATTGTTCTCTTTCCAGTTACTAACTCCAAAAAAAACTAAGAAAAGTTTGTACCAAAAAGAATTATAAAAAAAAAAAAGAAAAATTTGATGGAACTGTTTGAGATACACTGGTCTGTCAACATTTTGAGTTGTTATATTATTAAGGAACAGCATTACAACATGCTGGGTTTCCAAAAACTTATCAAATCAATGATACAGTATATACATTATTTGGCCGAAGGTTTGGGGACACCCGATTATCACACCCATAATGTACAGTATGTGGTTCTTGTCAAAACATTGGAAGCAGACAATAAGGGGCCCAAAGCTGTTTCAGCATGACAATATCCCTGTGCACAAAGCAAGATCCATAAACACATGGTCAGAACTTGAGTTAGCTACACAGAGACTGACCTTAACCCCACTGAACACTTTTGGGATAATTTCAGACGGGATCCATTTCCCTAACTCTTTTTTCTAGGGGCCCACTTTTTAAAAGTGGCAAACCATCACGACCCAATTCACATTGGCTACTGTTGACTGAAGAAAGATACAAGTTAGATGGAGACAAATGGCCCGCTGTGGCGACCCATTTACGGGAACATGTCTTTGTCTTTAAAAATGCTACCAAATAAATGCATTTCTACATAGGCGGAGTTCACAGACTACTTTTATTTCCTCTTCTCTCACTCTAACAGCCCGAGGAATTATGATAGAAACTATCAATGGTGACCCAAATAAAATTTCCTGCCACCCACCTGTAGGTTGTGTCCCAGTGTTTAGGAACCAATGATCTTGAATACTGCATGCATCTCAGGCCATCTGACACTAGTGCCTGACCTTACTATTAGTCTTGTGGCTAAATGGACAATTTCCTGCAGCAACTGAGGAAACTCAGGTCCTTTAATGTCTGCAGCAAAATGTTGAAGATCTTTTACAAGTCTGATGTGGCAAGTGCAATATTCTTTGCTTCCATCTGCTGGGGCAGCAGCATCAGAATCAGTGACTCTAAGAAACTCAAGAAACTCATCAGGAAGGCTAGCTCAATACTGGGCACTCCCCTGGAATGTTTGGAGCTGGTTGTGGAGAGAAGGATGTTACACAAACTGTTAACCATCATGGAGAACACCTCACATCCCCTCCACAACATACTGTACTGGCTAAACAGCGGAGCACTTTTAGTAAGAGAATGCTTCAGCTCCGCTATGACAAAGAATGCTACAGGAAGTCTTTTATGCCAACTGTAATTAGACTTTACAATAACTCTGCTTTGTGTCAGGAGAGGGATCTCTTTCTCTGACATCACAATAAATATGCTCATATACATTCTGTTTTCATGGCACTATGGTCACATCCTTCATTCATTACATCCTCTTTTTCATTAGTATTTGTGGGTTACTGTACATAGTTGCTGAATCATTCTTTATTACTTGCTGGGGCACCTTATGTACATTTTCATTCCCACCTGTATATACAATCATCATGCACATGTATATAGAAGCATCATTTTCATATTCATATATTATT
Source organism: Clarias laeviceps (assembly GCA_030014305.1). Taxonomy (NCBI): domain Eukaryota; kingdom Metazoa; phylum Chordata; class Actinopteri; order Siluriformes; family Clariidae; genus Clarias; species Clarias laeviceps. The sequence goes on from JAQMYJ010000001.1 coordinate 21,567,262, forward strand.
TGATAGCATTTTTCTACCTCGTTAATGCACCTTAAACTTGACACAAGTATTACCTTATTAATGCACCTTAAATTGTTAACAGTGTTCATTAATGCACCTTAATTGTAATTTTTTTTCCCTCATTGCAATTATTGATTGCTGCTAAATGTTGTATATTATGTGAACTTATTGCTGTAATGATACAATTTCCCTTTGGGATTAATAAAGTACTCTATCTATCTATCTATCTATCTATCTATCTATCAATCTATCTATCCATCCATCCATCCATCCATCCATCCATCCATCCTTTAAAATCTAGTGGAAAGCCTTCTCAGAAGAGTGAAGGTTATGGGACTACATTTGAAATGTTATGTTCAAAAAGCACAAACAGTATGCATGGGATTTTTAGCCTTATACTGTATTTAGATTTGTAGTTAAATTTTTAAAATACCGAGATCAATATGTAATGTAGTGTAATAATTAAAGCTTATAGTAGTACTTTATCTAATGTGGTGGCATTCTTAATCCAACATTATTAAACATAAGTCCCTTAAAGTATTAGAATTAGACATGTTGATTTCCCCCTCCTCTATTACAGGGTGACCAAGGAACCCCAGGAGAGCTCGGCCCCATGGTAAGTATCTTATCCAGTCCATTACCATACTAAGTGATATGCTTTAATATAGTGAGAATTTCTTTTCCTAATTAATTACTTTTAATACTAATTATTAATGGCATTACTAACTATAATTACATGTTAAACTTCACATAAATAACTATAATTGGACAAAACACTCAAATAAGCAGAAGAGCTATTAAAAGAATGAGAGCAGACTACCCAAAAGAAATGCATTCATTAATGACCTATACATTGTCACATAATATGGGTGACATGACTGGTGAGTAGGAATTGGTCATAAAGAAAATCTGGAAAGAATTCACTGTAGATGCTTTCTAAAAGTTACTGTTATCATTTTGCAAAAACAAATCATTCAATCAGTGTCATTCCCTGGAATATTCTACTCGATGGTTGCCAAACCATGCAACTGTGTCTAACATGGTAAAACCAAGCTTAACATTATTTTGGTGTCCAATAGTAATTTTCAAAAAAAAAGAAAAAAGTCTGGTTTTCAATTCAAAACAGGGAAATTACTTGAAGATTGCATCACACTTTCATTATTCTAACTTAAAGCTAAATATTTCTAGGGTAAAAACACTGGTTTATTAAAAGCAGTTTATGGTGGAACCGCAATGTGTCATGGTGTCTTTTCAAGAAATGTTTTTTTTTTTTTTTTTTTTCCCATACATGGAGCTTCTTATAAGGGCCAGGCTACTCTAATTAACAGGAATGGGATACTCCTGTTAAAGATTAACACATTTAGAGAAGGTTTCCTAGCAATGATTTGATGAGGCATGTAAGTTAAGATCAAGTTATCCACTGTCAAGTATGCAAATATGGGCAGTATGTTTAAAAGTACAGGGATGACAGGGATTCATACAGTAGATTGGGGACTGATGGGGTAAGAGATGATGACCATTTTATGTATTAAAATCACAATAGGTCATGCTTTTATGATGGTTTATTATGATTAAATCACTTTTAAAATGTTGACTAGCCTATGGTACTGTATGTATATTCGATTCTTAGGTTTCCTCAGTATTTTGGCTTCTGTTTCTTTATGACAGTTTATAAACTCTTTCAACATTCAACAGTAGACACCTGGGGGAACAGAGAAAACAATCAAGTAATTTTTACAATCAAGTTATTGTAATTATTTTTGCAGTAATAAACAATGTTTGAGGAAAAATAGGTTTTGCAAAAGAGTATAAAGACATACCAATGCAATGCAGCTGGCCAGGGCCCAAGGTCTACCTAGTCAAAAGTTGTGCTTAGAGATTCGGCCTGTCAAATAAACAAAATTCCATGGTTTTCTAAAGACATCCAAGTCATGTGGTGTTGGTTATTAAGATCAAGTTCTCATGGATCAGAGATGAGTAAAAAAATAGAAATATTTACAGAATCTATCAGGAATCATCAGTGCCATACTGATGATTCCTGATTTACTGGGTAGAGGTGGACGACTCAATATGAAACATCAGTGAGGTTCTCAACTCTATAGTGTGCTAAAAGAGTCATATGCAGGCTCATGATAGAAGATGTTGTAATGGTTGCAGATTATGTTGTATTTGCCGGATGAAAAAGTTTTTTGTTTTTTTTGTTTTTTTTAGGTAGGGAAAAACAACCTTTATTTAAATGATTTAGCAAATACACCAAGACATTTAATCAGTTGTCACCATAATATATTACATTCTAAGACTAGACATGATAGTATGTTTGTTTTCTAATAAGATTTACTATCAATCCAAAACTGTCACTGTGAACGACTATGTCATGTTTTACTGTATGCACAATAAATCATAGGATAAAATCTCTAAAATATTATCAGCTATAGCTGTATTCATGTGAATTAAATCATAGCTTTGAGATTTTTCTTGAAAAAAAATTATAACTGGGCCCACACATGTTTTCTTTTTTAAAAGAGCCTAATTTTATAGGATGACTCTATATACAATTTCCAATCACTTCATTATGAACACACCTCCCCATTCAGGGAATTTATTTATTGGGTCAATTATGTAGAAGCAGAGCAATGTATAAAACCATGCAGATACAGGCCAAGAGCTTCAGAATGAGGAAAATGTCGTCTCAATTACTTTGACTGTGGCATGATTGTTAACAGACTGATTTGAGTATTTTAAAAACTGCTGATCTCCTGGGATTTTCACCCACAATAGTCTCTAGAGGGTTACACAGAATGGTGCGTTAAACAAAAAACATCTAGTGAGCGGTAGTTCTGTAGTGGAATGCCTCGTTGAAAGAGGTCAGAGCAGGATGGCTATACTTGTTTGAGATTACCAGAATAGATCACTCTTTATACCTATGGTGAGCAAAAAAGCATCATAGAGAACATGACATGTTAATAAACATAACAGTCGAAGACCAGATTGGGTTCGACTCGTGTCAGTCGAGAAAACCAAAATGAGGCTAGAGTGGCCACAAGCACACCATTGGGCAGTTAAAGTTTAAAAAATCTGACCAATCAATGTGCACAAAAATTTCTAGGAGATTAGCAGTTTTTAAAATACTCTAACCAGCCACCATTCTATGGTCAAAGTTAACATTTTCTGTATTTGTATGATTTTATGTTTTCTTTATAATCCCACATTCTGTGTATGGCAGATTTGGTAATTGTATGAATGAGCAAGGACACAGTCAAAATCAATGGTTTTCATAAGTATATGTACAATATATAATATACAGGGTGGGCCATTTATATGGATATACCTTAATAAAATGGGAATGGTTGGTGATATTAACTTCCTGTTTGTGG
>JAQMYJ010000001.1:21574847-21600570 GCA_030014305.1 Clarias laeviceps
AGCGTTTTCACGCAGCATCTCGTTCCCGCTTTTTCAGGGAACAGGGTTACAGCAAAGTAACCCGAGACGTTTTCCCTAACTAGGAGGTGGATCCGGGGCAATGTTCTGATACAACAATCTTAGGAATGCCTTTAAGAAAAAAAAAAATGGATGTCAACTTTTTTGGCAATGTTGCCAAATGGTGATTGAGCATGGTAGGGCATTTAGAAGGACTATAGACAGATGGGAACTGTGAGAATTTTTGTTATGTAGCTGGGAGAATACATGAGGCTTTGGGTGGGGAGATGTATATGTATACAATAATATTTATAAAGCGGGTGTTCTTGGTGTAGAATACATTGATGCCCAGTTAGTGATATACAGACTTATCTTAACAGTTGGTTGCTGCAGGCCAGAGGAACATGGGTCTTATGTAATTGAGCTTTAGGTTAAAAAATTATCGAAACACAGAAGGAGCATAAACAAAGCCATATGGCATTAATAAATATTCATAATACCCAAATGTGGTTGGAAGAATCATTTTCCACTCATCCTCTTCATGTATGAGTGGAAAGCCACATCTAACCCAGAGAAAAATCTTGCACTGCAAACTGCTATAAGGCTTCTGGAAGTGGTGGGAGAAGAGTAACAGTTAACCACAACAGCATTTAGACGATGGTAATCAGTGAAGAGGTGTAGGTTTCCATTTCTCTTTTATACAAAGAAAAATACTGCAGATGCAGTGGAAGTACAAATAAAAAGCTGTCTGTTATAACCCAGCTGCCTATATGTACCTAACGATTACAGTGGTCTGGTTGCCTTGATCTTGTTTACAAGAACAAATATAGCATCCACAACAAGTTGGCAGACATAGGCAAAGAGAGGCTATCCCCGTGGCTCTACAGTTGCCATGTTATTGCATCCATTTGATAATAATAATGCATAATGTATGTTTACATCTTATACAGGTGCATCTCAATAAATTGGAATATCATGGAAAATTTCTTTCTTTCAGGAATTCAATACAAGTGAACGAGTGTAACTCATATAATTATATAGATTTATTACACACAGACTGATATATTTCAAGTTTGATAATTATGGATATTTGGATAATTTGGATAATTTGGATAATTATGGCTTACAGCTAATGCAAACCTAAAATTCAGTATATCACAAAATTTGAACATTGCTTAAGATCAATAAAAAAAAAAGATTTCTACTGAAAAATGTGAACATGTACAGCACTCACAGTAGTACAGTAGGCTCACTTTGCATGAATTAATGCAGCAATGAAGCATGGCATGGAGGCCATGGAGGCCTATCAGTCTATGGCACTGATGAGATGTTATGGAAGCCCAGGGTGCTCTTATAGTGGTCTTCAGCTCTGGTGCATTATTCTGTCTGGTGTCTCATCTCTTCCTCTTTACAATACCCCATAGATTCTCTGTGGGGTTTAGTTCGGGAGTTTGCTGGCCAATCAAGCACAGGGATACTATGGTCCTTGAACCAGGAAATAGTACTTTTGGCAGTATGGGCAGGTGCCAAGTCCTGCTGGAAATTGACATCAGCATTTCCATAAAGCTGGTCAGCATAGGGAAGCATGAAGTGCTCAAAAACGTCCTGGTAGACATCTGCACTGACCTTGGATCTGGTAAAACACAATGGACCAACAACAGCAGATGACATGGCTCCGCAAACCACCACTGACTGTGCAAACTTTACACTGGACCTCAAACAACTGGGATTTCCAAATTAAATGCAAAATTTACTTTCCTCTGAAAGGAGGACTTTGGCCCACTGAGCAACAGTCTAGTCCTTTTTGTCCTTAGCCCAGGAAAGGCACCTCTGACGTTGTCTCTGGTTTAAGATTGACTTGACACAAGGAATGCAGCAGTTGTAGGCCATGTCCTGGATTCATCTGTGCATGGTGGCTCTTGAAGCACTGACTCCAGCTGCAGTACACTCCTTGTGAATCTTCCCTAAATACTTGAATGGGCTTCGTTTCACAAACCTATCAAGTTATCCCTGTTGCTTGTGGAACTTTTTTCTACCACATTGTTTATTTCCATTCAAGTGCTTGAATTAAATTCCTGAAATGAATCATGTTTTCGATGATATTCTAATTTATTGAGATGTACCTGCAGTTGTGATAATTACCAATGGGGTCGCGATGGGTCGAACACGACTTCGCAACTAACAACAACAACAAAGTGTTAGATATATCAATGTGTGTGTTACCAAAACCTGGATTTCTACCCTAGATAGATTAAGGGAAGACTGTATTGTATAGCTATGACACCCTCTACAGTATAGACATAGGTGTTTAGAAGACTGTATGTTTTTGGCTGTCTGCATAACTGTAAAGGCCCATTTTCCTCAGACGGATGAGCACCGGTTTATCCTTAGTAGAAGGAGATGAAAGATGGGTCTCCTACTAGGAGGTAGTCCGGATTTTTGCTGTTTGGGTGAATGTGTTTAAAGAGAATTTGTCAGCTGTTTTGGAAGTCTCTAACACTGTTGAAACTCCTGTGAAGGTGGTAATAAGAGCTGGCTCACTACATCTACTATGTGCAAAGAGTACAGGGAAACTTCTGCTTCAGTACACATTCCCTGAGCAAGGTGTAACTATTGTTTTTCTGTAGAACAGTAAACAACTGTTTTAAAAATGGAAGACTTTATCATAGTTCTGAGTAGCCAGTTGTGTGCCATCACTCGGAAGGTTTTCAGACATATTTCACAAATATTGAAATCAAAAAAGTACTTTGCAACAATTGTCTACTGTATGTTGATGTCATTGTTGGTAGGCAGCAGAATGAGAGGAATTAGTAATTCTAGCCTTGGCTTGAGAGATATTCTTTTTTGACAGTAGAGCTGTATGTGATGACAGTTTCTACAGTACCTAGCTTACCTTAGATGGGGTAATTGTTAAGTTTTTGTAGTCATTTGTTTCTGCAATGGCACATTCTGTAAACCTGAATTTCTTTCTCCATCCATTTGTGGTAAGGCTTTCTGTAATGCCCCTGATAGCTGAATCAGTCAACAATGTCTAAACAAAATCCCGAGATAATGTTTCAAAACAAGGTCTGAAGACAAAATCCAAAAACTTATTACAAAATGCCAGAAATCCAGAGAACAACAGGGTCAAATTTTAGAAAAAGAGAACAATAGCAACAGTAATAAAATGGAGAGATGAAAAAATGGATTATACACATGAAGTAACAACAGAGAATAAATGCCTTATAATTCCTAAAACCTACAGAATTCACAAAATCAGTAAAGAAAAGTAAAAGAAATGGCACGCTTTAAATAACTCATGAATAAGTGACAAAAGAGAAGCAGATGTGCAAAGATAGAGATGGAACTCAGAAAGCTGTGGAAGCAGAACAAGTATAGAACTTGCTGGAGGAGGGGATGACACTTTTGCCTTCATGCTTTAAAAATATCCAAATTGAGCTTAAAGGAATGGTCTGTCAAACTCATTCAGTGTAGGAGGAAATGAATGGACTAAGCTTTATTTTCTGACCAACCCAGATTAAGTAACAGCTCAGCATTATGGTGAAACTCAACACTATGTTGATGATGCTGATCTTGACCTTAGTCTTAAGCTTAGTCAGGAATTACAGAAACTAATAATCCTTATAATTTATTAAAAATGGGTCAGATCTTGGAGTGTTCATGGTGTTGTTTCAGTGCTTACCGTCTTGGTTTTCTAAATATGCCGTATCTGAGTCTGGATACTTTATCCACATCTGAATCTTATGACAAACTTTTGAGGACAAAACTGCTTTTAAAAAGATTTATATTGTAGTGATAACGTTTGTCATAGAAAAATGATTGTTGGTATTGTTAGAGCAAGAGAAAAAAGGACAGAGAACATCTAACACACAAATCTTCACAAGTTTTTAAATAGATATGAAAAAAGTAGGCTTTGTGTGTGTGTGTGTGTGTGTGTGTGTGTGTGTGTGTGTGTGTGTGTGCGCGCATAAGAGACAGAGAAAGACCATTTTCAGAAAGGAGTCACTTGGAAACATTGCAACATTGCAAATTCTGTGCCTGTATTTGGACTGCTGGGTGCCAAGCCTCATGAAATGCAACTCTGGTGCCTTAAGGTTTCATTATATAGCAAATTAGTTCCACCACTGAATCCTCATGCTATAACGATGTGTTATTTTCACATCATATGAAGAACAACTCAGCTCCAAAAACTAAAATGTTAGACATATTTTACACTTGCATAACTATACCACATTGTCTGAAAATAAAGCTTAATTTTTTAAATATTTTTGAATCTTGTCAGGTAAAGAATATATACTTTTTAAGCAAAATGCACATCTATAGGACTAATATACATCTTCAGGACTACTGTGGACATTTAAAACAAACAAACAACAAAAAAGATTAATGTTTTCAAATATGTAATTCTACAGGTATAGAAACTGTACATTCCATGCAAAAAGTCATGACAATGAGAACTCAATAACTTTATCTGGACTCCTGATACTCCCCTGGTGCAAGAAAGTATGGCTCCCTTTGTAGAGGGATTGATTAGGTCACATTCTGTTTTGTTGTTTGTAGGGGGAGGTGGGTATGCCCGGATTAGATGGAATCCCTGGTGCCAAGGTTTGTGGCACATGATGTGTAATTTATCTCCAATCATGGAATCCATTTCAGACTTCACTTTTGTGTGTGTGTGTTTTGAAAGGCGAATGGATTTCTGTTATGACATCAATCACAAGCAGAATATTTCTAACATGAAACCACCAGATATGTGATGTTCATTTGAAAAATCATTTGACACAACTTCTGTGTGATTTATTTTCATCAGCATTACAATTGCAAGAATATTGAATATCATCAACAACTGTTACAATTTGTTTCACTCTGCTTAATTTTCATATGGATCATGTCCATCACTGCAAATATTTACTTATAAAATATATCTGTATCTGTATACCTGCATGTGAATGTTTATTTTAAAGTGAGGCGCAATGCCTAGGGAAATGGTCTTCAATTACTTCTGAGGTCATCTGTGGAAGGAACAGCTGTAACATGAGCCTAATTTCTTAATTGAATGTGGACTTAATCATAGATGTAATCTAAACAAGCGTGTGCTATTATTTTCCTTGCTCTGCACTGTCTGACTTTTGAACTTTTAACATGTCTTTCTTTTCAACTAGGGTGACAGAGGAGAGCAAGGTGAAAAGGTAAAGCCACATTTTTACATTTATACATTATGGTAGATGAAAAACTTTCCAAGGTTAAAGGTAAATCAATTAATCAGTCAATCAATCAATCAGCAGAAATCCATATAAAAGATGAAGGAGCAATTGCAAGCTGCAGGTGTTTGACATATTCTCTTTCTTGCTTAATACTTTTATAAGCAATTACCATTACATGTAGATTGTAATAAGGATTAAATTACAAGTGTGAACAGAAGCTACTATAAAATTGTGGATCTGGTCCAATTTTATTTTGGAACAAAGAGCAAGTCACATTTCTCAACATAAATATCTAGATGTACATGACCCACCTGTGTAAAGAGAATTTATGAACTTAATTACTTTTTTGACTTTGACTTTGTTACTGCTGGAGAAGCAAAAAAAAATCTGCTCCTTACTTAATATTTTGATTTAAATTTCTACAGACACTGCTTGAAAAGCAAACATGTATGGACCTGAAAATGTGGAAAGAGATTCTATGTATCAGCTAATGTCTAAAATGTGTAAAATTAGTAAAATTAGTCATAAACAGCAGGAAGTAGATTATATACACACCCTTAACTACGGATTTCATCATGGACAACAAGTTAGAACAAACAGTGAACGTGAAATTCTGAGTAAAACTGGGTAAATCTTGACATGATTCAGCAAGTTTATGGCGATGCTGCAATGAATTGTCTAATGTGTCCGGCAAGAACTCCGCCAGGGTGCCTTGGATAACCCGTCTTTCATGTTCAGGATCATTACCTGTGACAAAACTAGGGTGTATTGGTATGACCCTAAGAGGAAATAACAGTCTTTACAGTGGAAGAGCCTATCTTCTCCATTAATGAAAAAGGCCAAGTGCATGCTCATCGTCTTTTTCGACATTCACAAGCAGTGTGCATCGAGAATTCGTCTCCTGGGTGCCAAAATGCCAAGAGCGAGAGGATGTGCCGGCGAAAAAACGGCGTGCAAATCTCAAAACGTTTTGAAACCACCTCATAGTTTGGCACTGTGACTCAAAAATGAACTTTTCCTCTGACATCTGGACATTTGTGCCTTACAATAATACTAATGCTCTAAAATGTAAAAGAGGTCATGGGCAGACCTTATTAAATGATCTTAGTTTTTTTGTTTGAATTTCTTATATTTTTATGAACATTTATTCTTATATTTCATAAAATTCTTTTTTGCCTTTCCTTACAGGGTGACATGGGAGAAGAGGGGCCAAAGGGCAATGTTGGTGAGAAGGTAAACCTGCACAAGTACATGTTTATGCAGCTGTAACTGAATTCTGGTGAACTGAATCCTTTATATGATAGTCACCATAAAGTTCTGCTACTCAATTGCCAAGGCTGAAGTTTGAACAAAAGGGTTTGACAAAATGTCCGCAGCAGGAGTGTATACATCATTTCTTCCTAATTTGTTTTTACATTTAGCTTTTATCACATACCCAAGTATACTGTATTTACAGGAATCTAACATTTAAATGCTCCTCAACAAATGATTACGGAGTAACGTTCCAGCAAAGCCTGCACTATTTTTTTTTCTCCATAGAATACATTTTATATGGAGAAATAACTTTCTTAGGGGAAAAAAAATTTGTTTACACTAAATGTTTAATGTTCTGTTCTGTCGGAAACATGCCTTAGTTGTTAAAATATTTTGGAAACTTAAATTAAATTCATTTGCTTGCCTATAGCTTTGGCTTATAGTGTGTATGACTGAGCACTTTCATAAACCCATAGAAGACAGTAAAAAGTAATCATTTTGACTAAAGATCAGCAGTGGGGAAAGACATGCTGTTAATCCAAGTGATATTATATGCAGTATATATACATGCCTTAGATAATGCCTCTCTGAGGCCCAGGTTGGGATGCTCCCAAGCTGAAGTAGAACCCCTAAGCTTTACATCAGTACAGTTACTCTTGTATCTGCTTTCTGTGCCATTGTGCTTTTGTCAGACAAAGCCATTTACAAAACATATTTGACACTTGGCCTGATTATAAAATCACAACATACCAAATGTCTCACTGCCATCAAAAAGTGAACATGTTTAAACCTCACATAATGTACTGTATTAATGGAGGGTGTGTACATTCTTCACACTACATTAAGGGGGTGTGGATCTATAGACTGCGAAACAGAAATCTACCCAGTGTGTCTCCACCAATTTATTACACATAGGAGTACAACCTTTTTTTTTTTTTTTTTTTTTACCACTATGGACATTTTAGTCAAAGTGGTAGTGCATACAAGCAGCAGCCAAGTAAAAAAAAAAAGGCATTGTAGGAAACAGATGTAGAACTATTTCCATGCATGGAAGACAGTCCAAAAAAGAAACTGGTCTACAATAAAACTTTGTTGCCTGAATAAAAGCTTTGATCTCATCTACCTTACTGCAATAAAACAGTTTAAATGACGAGGAAAGTTGGGGGAAGGGGGGGGGGTATTTGAATAAGGAAGCGGGTATCATGGAAAATAAAATGCCTTACACATTTTCTTGACTGACATGCAGAACTCCTACTGTACTTTTCCATGGATGAAAGGGAAAATCCTCCTATATTGATCATATTATTCATATTGAAGAGGCATGAACATTTGTATTGAAAAGTGATGGGTAAAGACAACCTGTGTCTAAATCACTTCCGCACAGTACGTTTTCCCCAAAAGAAAATTTACTATCTACTACAGTATGTGTGCATATGTAAAAGAAAAGACAGAAATTCTTCTTGAACAGCATGGCAGCTGCATGTTTTCCATGTTTGTCACCTAATGATCTTGTTCTTGGATAAAGGAATGCCATCGTGTATTGAATTGATTAGAACGGACATATAAAAGTGTGATTCACCAGTGACTAAGGGCATGATACATTGCATCCTTGTCTAGCATATACAGTTGAAAGGCATTCAGTCATGATTTGGAAATAATGTCTGAAATTTTCCATAAAGGTTTGTGAATAGCGAGTTGTGACGTTCTCATTGTGGATATAGGTCTGTTGATATGTCCATCCAGGGGACGTCAAAATTTGGGTTTATAAATTCAAGAGAAAACAACAGAATCTGGCAAAAGGTAACAAAAGGTAACACTGTAATAGCAAGGCAAGCATGAAAGAATACATTGTGAAAACTGGGGTTTAGAGCTGTGAGAACATGCTCAATATGATGCATGCAAGGGACAGGGTAGCAAAAAAAATTATTGATCTTGCTTGAGTGGAAACGTAATGTGTGCTGTAGCTACTGTTGCCTGTCTGTAACAGATGGGGTAAAACATGTTGTGTATTAACAATGAAATGTTATGCATGAATTGGCATAAACCAGGAAAATGACTGTGGGAAAATGTGTAAAACTCAGACTTTTTACACTAACATACTGTAATAATTCACACACACTAAAAAAGTTTAATTTTTATAGTTTAAACTGCTAATAAAACATTTGACATGTATAAAAATATTAATTGGGTATGAAATTTGCTGAGATCTCTGGTTTTGGTCTAAACATTGCACAAGTAAACGTTAATTGGATTGCGAGAAAGCATTTAATGAATATCAGGGTTAGGTCAGTGAGACAGTTTCCATGTAGCGCCTCACAGTCTTGAAGTCAAATCTAATTCGAGTCATTTGCCAGCAACCATATTGCCCTGCTTGTCTCTGGGCTATTGAGAACGTCTGCAGCTACAAATTCCCATGTTCTGCTAAGAATCATCATATCATTATATACTTTAAACAACCGGGCACCAAAGTACAACCAAACTACAGCTGTAACTAGCTCTCATCACCTCTACAGCTAAGCTTTTTGTGGCAGAATTAATCACTCTCCTGATTACATATATTGAAAAACTATAAGTCCATTACTATGGTCTATAATGGATGAAAATGAAATGCAATTTGTATTTCATTTATTGTAGCCTAAGTGCACTTGAAAAGATTGTGGTAATAACATTCTGAATGTATCCATTTTCTTCAAGTCCTCTTCTTGGGGCTATAGTCAACACCATTACCAAGTACAAGATAAATCCAAGACCAGTCTTGAGAGGCTATGTCGGAATCGAATCCAAGTAAAACTGATACTAAGACCAGAAACTACAGTATCAGCCCCTTTTTAAGACCACACCTCTTCTTCAGATAGATGACTTTCATCCATTTCACAAAAGTGTATGTGAAAAGAAAGACATTCTTTACACATATTCTGGGTCAAGTCAAGAAGAGTGTTTTGTCAGTCCAATGTGCAAGATTGGGACATGTTAAAATCAAAACGCAGATTGTATTGAGTTTAACAGCACTGTGGATAGACCTCTCTCTCTCTCTCTATGTAATCTCATACCGATTTTATCACCATCAAAATGTAATCAAATGATCACTTCCCAGTGAAACATGACACCAGACCTAAGTGAATTTATGTGGGTAGCAAATTTCCAAAAATAAATTGATTATGAGGAGAGCATTTTTTCTTATCTCTATCACATTATAAAACAGTTTATACTGTATCACCAAACGTTTGTGGACACCTAACCATCATGCCCAAATTTGCTATTTGAAATTTGCATTTAAAATAACCTTGACTCTTCTGGGAAAGCCTTTCACTAGATTTGGGGTGTGGCTGTGGGGATTTGTTCATTCAGCCACAAGAGCATTAGTAAGGTCAGGCACTGATGCTTCTTAGTTCCAGTAACAGGAATTGTTACAACATACTAAGACATTCTGTACAATTGTGTTCTGTGGGAACAGTTTGGGGAAGACCCACATATCCACAAACATTCAGCTAATGTTTTATGTATTATGTGTTGGAATGTGCTGTCGCTGTGCAGTTGTTGATTGACATGGATGGGTATCTTATTTAAAATTTACATAAACTTTATAGCAAGCATTTAAATCTGCTCAGCTTTACTTCAAATAAAGTAAAGCTTAGCAAAAGCGACTTTTCACATTCTTTTCCTTCACCTTTTTCATAAAAGTCCAAATCTTGTCCAGGTGATATGATTTTTCTTGTCCAGGTGATTAGTATCTAATCTCCAATGGATAAATAACTATAATACAACATTAAATGGCAAATTTGCATGAAGTCACAAGTAGTACATCACAAGTAGAATTTTAAAAATAATGCACTTTTTAAATTGTAATACCTCATTAGAAGGTTCAGTTTGAAGCATTCATCCACATTAATACATTTGGTTACACAAGCATGCATATAAAATTTAAATGACAAACTATGAATGTAGTAGCATACATGGACTTTTAAGTGATATCCAGCTGTAACTAGTAAGCCAGTTTATGGCTAGGGGAAAATGCAAAAATTAAGTATGCCTTGTGCACTTTCATTAATGACTCTAATAAAACACAGAGCATGCATTCCTCAGCAATTTCTGAATGCAGAACTCATGTGGAAACTTAAATTCACCAGCAGGCAGAGGCCCAAGCCTTCCCGCTCTCACTCATTGACTTTCCCACCAGCACTAATCATCTGGTGCCCTCTGTTCCCCTTTTGCACATCATATCCCAGAGGAGCATTAAACTCAGTGATTGTTATTGGCCACACATTTTATTTCTGTTGTTCTATTAAAAACAAGATACATCCCTTTAAAATGTTTGCTGCTTCCTTCTAGGATGTTTGACAGTCACATCATTTGTCATCTATCATATGTATGGTAATCTGGGAAAACCTTATGGATGACTCTGTCGCTGAATTCCTTTTTTTTCCATTTTTTTATTGCCCAAGGCTTAAACGAGCCAATTTCCCCCTACTGTGACCTCATATAAGAAAAATACCCCATTTGTTGCTCAGCCCTGATGGGGCGTAGCTTATCAGTAGATCATTTACATAGACACTGAAACTGAGCATTTGGAGAAGGAGTGAAATAAAGGGAGTTTGAAGTACAAAAAAATATAGGAGGTATGTCATTTAAAGCTTCGAGACCTGTGACCTGAGACTAGTTAAAGAAATAGTAAAATAAGGGACCTTTAATACAAATACTGTATATTGTTACCTAAGGAGCCAGTTTAAACAAACTTTGGTCAGTTTGCTTAAAGATTTGTAAAACCTTCCTAGTGTGAAGACTGACTGTCAAAGTGTCACCCCTGCACTTTCACTTTAAGTCTTTAAGTGCAGTTTCATTCTTTGCACTTTTTCGAGGTAGCCGGTTTTAAAATGTTGTACCCTTAAAAAATGTAGCAAAAAAAAAAAGATGCATTTCAGTCTTATTTCCTCTCAGGATGTACATGATATGCCTTTATATACTGACATACACAAACTTAGCCATTTATGATATTAACCTTAAAAAAATCCCTTGTAGACAGTTTTGATCATTTGAAACCCATGATGACAATATGGACATCACAATAAAAGTATGACAAACAAAACATGAAAATATCCTCACTATACTATAAAAAGATATCGGTCTAGTTGTTAATGCTATCAGGAAGTCAGTTACACCTGTCATTAAATCAAAAGTAGGCTGTTCATACAGTAAAGAGTTATTTGTTAGAGCAGGATCAGGCTTTAAAACAAATGCTTATACTGATCAGATAAGAGGACTGAGGATTCGCACTTCAGATTTAGAATTATTTATACTGATTGAAGTAATGTTGTACTTATTATTGTTATGCATAATTGTGGGAAGCACTTTTTATTTAACCTTCATCTGAATGCAGACTATAATCCATAAATTATAATTATAGATGAGTAATATTCTCTTTTTTGAAAAGGGCCCAAGTCCATTTGTCAAAACAGTGCTTTTATATAATTACCAAAAAAAGTGACCTTTACTAGCAATGAGAACCTTAAAAGAGAGTGTCCTTTTAAAGGATGACTAATTAGTGGATTTCAAGAGCCACTGGCATATTCATCAGGATCTAATGAAATCAGGCAAACTAGCTTGCACAAAAAATAGAAACATTCATTTACTCATTCATCCTTAGTGACCATTTAGCAACATAGTGGTTCCACAGCCTATCCTGGGAACACTGGATGTGGGGCAGGAATACATCCTGTATGAAACATTATTCCATCACAAGGGCATCACATACACATAATCATTCACACGTACTGTAGGGTCAGGAATAAACTAACCAGCATGTTTTTGGGAGGTGGGAAGAAATGCAATGACTCAGTGGAAAAGCACATATACATTGGGAGAATATATTGTATGTAACTTCACACTGACAGAACCTGAGCTCATAAACGAACCAGGGCCTCTGAATCTGTGAGGTAACCTTGCTACCCACTGTTCTGGCATGACACTGTGCTGGCCATAGAATCATAGGTGATCACAGAGATTTTGAATTATTGCCAGTGTGGGGTGCTTGACTAATTCTGTTTGTCCAGTTAAGGCAAATTATATGTATATTTCAATGAAAAAACATTATAAACACTCCACAGTATGTCTCATATATGTCAGGGATTGAGGACAGCAGGCACACCATAAGTGTGAACAAACAAAACTTGGATACGAAGAAATAAACTGAACATTCACCATGAGACAAATCAAATGCAAGACAGATACAATACTAGACCAACTACAAAAGACTTAACTGTAGTTTAAATAAGGAGGATGATCACCAGGCTAAACTGGTGATCTGTTAACTATGGATGTTGAGCATGAGACAAAAGGAATCAAAAACAACTTAAATGTCCCACACACAAAACATGAATCTTAAGGTGTGTACCCACAGTAGTACATTGCTAGTGGTTATCTGTGACAAAAATTTCACTTGCAAATTTCGGGATATGCCTTCTCTCACTGCCATTTAACAGCCAAGTTCTATTTCTATAGTTTCCATCCTATATTAAATAATGTTTGTTTTTTATGAGTATTTTCTTGTAACATTATGGTTTTACTAGATTAAGCATTGAAAATCGTATAAAATGTTTTTTTCAGCTTTGATGTTGCACCGCGTTCTAAGGTAATGAGTCACTTGGATAGGAAAACAGAATTGTACAGCGAAACAGATTTTCCATCACACCTGTGTATCTGCTGTGCCAGCGTTCACACCCTGATTCAACTCAACAATAACGGTGCATGCTGTTGTGAATGTTTGTCATTTGCTTGGTCTGGAAAATCATGAATTTAACTAAACACAGATACTTAGAAGTGAGTGGTTTGGCACATATGTACTGTAGTAACTCATACACTATCTGGGAGTTTTTTTTTTCCAAATGTGTTTACACAAATTGTATGCTTTTATTTAAAATATAGTTATTTCAGTTTAATAAAGAAATATTATCCGTGTACTGGGCCATCACTGATCAGACCAGGCAGTTTATGGATTACCTGCTTCAACTATAACAGGAACTGAATGTTTAAGTGGCTCTAAGGACAACAATTAAACATTTTTTTTCAATTCCCAGGGTGACGCAGGGTCTTCCGCTGCCGGCATAAAGGTAAAATTTACTTGAACAATTTAGAATATTAATTTATTATTTTATTTAGCACACTCACCACTATATTATTAATGCCATTATTCGCTTTATGGTTTAACTCTGTATTACAGGGTGAACCAGGGGAACCAGGACGAAGTGGGCTAAAGGTAAAACAGCACTAGCTAAACGGGGCTCCAAGACAAAACCCTAGTTATGTTAAACATGTTTTACAAAATGCAACCTTGAGATAATAAAATAAAACAAAACATTTTAACATATTTCAAAATGATGTGCTCACATCAGAGCACTGATTGCTTCTGATCATCACAACTTAGGTTTCATTGAGGAGGAATTCATGGCATCATTGGACATCTTTGCAAGCTCTACTACTAAACACATTTCCCCATCAACACCATGTCTGAATATTACACTACAGCCATTTAGTCTCTTTATTTCATACTGTTTCACACTGTGCTCTGTAACTGGTACTGATTTATCCTGAAAGAACAGATAATCTACTCTGAATAATTTATACAAATGAAATTAAGTGGCGAGTAGCTATTTCTGTTTAGAATAGTTCATCATATTTTCAGTGCTTTACAGAGATGTGGTGGAAGTGTCCAAGTCTCAATCTGTCGCCTGAGATCTGTTTTGAAAAATGTTTCTACTTACATTCCCTGCGCACATTAATTTTAATAGAGCATGAATGCCTAACTAACAATGAAAATGTTTTAAATGATATGTTAATGCTTTTGAAGACTCAGCTTTTCTTTGCCACTTTCTCATGATTTACTTAGCCTCCAGTACAATAATTATAGTCCTATGTCTGTTGAAAACCATAACAGTGACTTTAGTGATAAGAATGAAACACCACAGTATTCAGAAATGTGGTCTGTTATCCACTTTGCATGCATGCTAAACATAATTCAGTTTGAACATGCTGCTTGACACAATGACCAAGGGAATTGCGATTCCTGAAAATGTGCATAAGATTTCCATGGAAGTCACCCAACTGAAACATCCTTAAACGCCCAATTCTGTTAGCTTCCACAACATCGGACTGATGATTGTCACGTTGGTCAAAACACAGAGGGCTGATTTAGTGGTGTAGTGGACAGTGAGTGAAACCTTTAGTGGTTGAGCTGGTTTTCCAGGCTCAGGGCCAGGAATGGAGGCTTAGCTTGGTTTGGCTGTAATTTCTTGCACTTTTCCTGTGTAGGGAGAACCAGGACTTCCAGGGCTGCCTGGACTTCCCGGAATAAAGGTAAATGTTGCCGTGTCTTCATCCAAAAACTTCTCAATTTTGTGCAGTAAAATCACTAGTGATGAATTAACTCCTGTAGAGTTAGAAATAAATTCTTGCAATCTGATTTAGTCCTGGAGGAGTTAATCCTGGTGATTTAACTGTACACCCATTCCCATAATCCACCTACGTACACAGTGGCCTAACACTAGTCCATGACTCACTGCAATCCGTTGTACTTGTGGCAGGGTGTCTATGGCTCAATCACACTTATTTTGTAATTTGGTTAATTAATTCTTTAGATTTATGTGTGTAACTACTGTAGTTAGTATAAAGGCATTAATTGGATTGAGCCTAGCCTCTTCTGTTTTGCAATCAATTACTGATGCTGTTTAAACAATACAGAACAGGTTTTAAGGTATATTCATGTGTAGATATTTTCTGAGTTTAAATTTAAAAGTAATCCATTACATATTGTGTAATGGGTATTTTTCCCATCCATGTGGATGGAGTTTTAATACACAGATTCCGTATTAACGTATTCCTTCATGCTTTAATTTAGCACTTTGCTTGAACACTAAAATGTGCGAATGCAGGCATGACATGATGATTGTGGCTATTTTGTTTGACTGCACCACTTTTTTGTATGCTTGATACCTCTTGGGCTTGTATAAATACTTGCATTTTTTAACCAATTTAAGGGCTGAGAGCTTTTGAATGCTAACACTGTTTTGTTATGTAAATACAACCAAACCTTTCATACGTATGCTGAACTCAGGACAAAAAAAATAGCTTATAGCTGACAAGTTGACAACACACCACCATTCCAGTGTGTAGTGTAGTGTAGTGCAGAGTGATGTAATGGGAACACACTTAAAAATATATATATATTATCAGTAATTGTTGTTTTATAATTTGAAATGCACCAAGGCTTATGGACATAGAACACAGCATATACAGTACAGACTGCTCTTTTTACAAAGCTGTTCTCACGCTCCGCCCTCAGGTCTTCTGTTTAAAAGAGATGCTTTTCCTTATGTTTTCAATCTACCCACTGGCATCTATTTTTCTAATAATGCAAGTAATTTACCAGAGAAATATCAAAATTTCATTTTCCAGTAATTCTTCAAATGAAAACGTGAGAAAACGTGCATCATTCGGTTCTGTGGTCTTGTACATCGGTATGGAAAAATAAGCAGTTTTTATTCCCACCAAATGTATTCATTAGTTCTCTCTTTCTGGAAATAACTAACACACAGGTTTTGTTTTAAGAAGCATCATTCTGCTCCAGTTGTGTGAAAACAGGAGCAAATAGGTTTGTCTCTATTGGGTCAAAGTAGTCCACTCATGCACTTTGGAGATTTGTGCACTGATGCAAATTTATTGCATATGACTTATTGTAGCTTTAGCCATCACTGGGTCAGGAAGTGCACAGTTATGATTGGCTTCCTCCAGATCCTGCCCTCACTCTGTAAATAACAAACATGGGTCAGTACAGGCCTGAAGCAAGTGCATTTAGCACAATTCTTCCCTGTCATGGACATACTGGCTATAATTACACACAGTGTGTGTTCATTTGCATATAAATACAGTACATACCGGCTTCTTGGATTTATATTAATGGCTTTCTGTGCAGTCTGTAGAACAAAAATAAACAGTAAATTTGACACATAGTATTTTGTGAACGGATAATATTGTCTATACAATTTCTGACATGGTTTTGTATTTCTTGCATAGTTTTTTTCTAAGGTTAAAATCATAGAACAAAAACTATTTTCCTCTAATGCCTTGTTCAAAAACGGTAGGTTCACATTGATATTTTAGATATAAAGTCTACCTTACTCACATACACACTCATATTTCTCAATATTTCCCACATGGGGGAGCTATTAGCACCTAAGGAGTGTTTGTGTGGTGCATAATTGAAAGAGATTAAGCCATTCCAGCTGTTTCTCATACATCCTCATATGTTTTCAGTCAGCAGTTATTGAACTATAACTCTCACTAACCTACAGTGCCCTACTGTGTTATTAAATGCTTTCTTTGGAATGACAAACAGTGGTATGCAAAAGTTTGTGCTTAAAATTTCTGTTACTATGAATTGTTATGTTAGTAAGGCTTAAAGTTAAAGATGACACAATCTTTTCAACATTTAAGTCAGATTAGTGTCATTTCAAGGCTCTTAACCCAAACCCCATATACGCGTCGCAAGGGAAAGCGGGATCCACCAACATAAAGGATGATCCTTTATAAGCAGTGTAGCGTGAAAGGGCAGACTGAGTTCAGGAAGCTTGCAAGGCAGACAATTCAAACCTTGGCCTAACGTCACTTGATGTATTATTTTTGTTTTTGTACAATTTAATAGAGGACGAAAAGGGAAAGGAGCACCATGCAAACATTTGGACACACCAGTTGATGCGAGATCTTGTTGTTTACAGTCATTAGGAAAGGTGAAGTGAAGCAAATTTCAAAGCTTTATAATACTCAGACGCCTCAAACCATGGGCTCTTCTAAGCAGCCTTCCAGCAATTGAGGCCCTCAAAGCAGGAGAAGTCTATAAGTAGACAACAAAAAGATAATCAGGTAGCCATTTTTTACATTTTATTTTTAATGTAATAAAGAAATGGCAGTCAGCAGAAACAATGGGGTAAAATATCTGCTTGTAATATTGTTAGAAAGGCTATTTTCCTGTTAAAACAAACAAACAAACAAACAAAAAAAAAAACGCATATTGGAGTGGTGGTGCACTGATGTACTATCCAGTCATCAAAAACAGCTTTTCTGGATCCTCACCACAAAATTTAGCATTGGAGGTTTGCAAATAAACACCAAAACATGACTGACAAAGGTCAAATGAAACTGTTTGGACACCACAGTAAAACAACATTTGGAGACAAAAGCGTTCTCCAAATGTTAAGCATGGTGGTGGCTCGATCAAGCTTTGGGCTAGTGTTGTAGCCAGTGGCATGGAAAGCTTTGTACTGGTAGAGTGAAGAATCATTTCAATTAAACATCAGTAAATTCTGAAAGCAAACATTACACTGTGTAAAAAATTAAGATAAAAAGTACATTAAAAATTAAGATAAAAAGATGGCTTCAGCAGCAGAATAAAGGTTCTAAACATGCCTTAAAGGTTTTGGCATGGCCCTCACAGATGCCCAACAATCTGACAGAACTAGTTGTTTCGCAAGGAAGAATCAGTGAAACCTCCTTAAACCTAAACTGAAGAACATTTAGCTAGTTACAAAAAGGGTTTGCAAGCAGTGATACTTGTCAAAGAGGAGTATACTAAGTGCCGGACATGCATGGAGCCCAAACATTTGCTCTTGGTCCCCTTTTCCTTTCTTTTTACTTTAAACATGTACAGGTTGATCCTTGATTAAAATAACAATCAAATGTGTCATCTTTACCTTTATGCTTTTTGCAAATCAGGTCATCTTTTACTCAGTTTATAGATAATAACACAGTAACATATATTTTGACCAGGGTGCCCAGACTTTTGCATGACACTGTTGGTGTGATGTTAATATCTGAGCATCTTGGGTAGTAAAATATTCTTCAATGTCTGATTCTTTAGTTTAACAACATTTCCTCCACCACAGGGTGAACCTGGCTTTCTTGGCCCTCAGGGTGAACCAGGGTTGCCAGGACTACCTGGAACCAAGGTGGGTAAATGAATCTTGTCATGCACATACTGGAACTGGACAAAATCAGTGTTTTTGTGCTAAATGATGTATCTGATCATATGCTGTTGTAATCCACTATAGGGTCACTCATCCTGCCTAAATGAACACATTTGTAATTATGTGACTATTATATAACAAGGGTTCATAATTATATATTTAATAATTGATGCAATGTTCTGGTTAAAGCAATATTTTCATTGGCTGAATTGTGACAAAATCAGTGGATAGTCACTAACTGTTAATTTAGTTTTAGGTTTAAGATAGGGTGTGTGTGTGTGTGTGTGAGTGTGTGTGTGTGTGTGTGTGGTTTCAAAATGCAAAACTGAAAATTATTTGTGTGCGAACGAAAGTCTGACATTGCAAAAGTGAGCATGACCCTCAGGTGATTATTAAAGAATCATGCAGTGCAGTGTTCTTTGCAAAAAAGAAAATGAAAAACTAGAGTTATTAGGAAACAGGTATTAGAAACAACAAAAAATGTATGTTGTTATAAGAAATTAATGAAACTTCTTTAAAGGGTTGTACTTGGAACACACTCTGACAGAGAACATACTTAGAAACTACTGTGACATTTCTAGACTTCCTCATAGAAACAAATCAGTTAACTTAATAGGATTTTCAAATAGTGTATTTTTGTAGTAGTGTACATCATGCTAGGCAGCACGGTGGTGTAGTGGTTAGCACTGTTGCCTTGTACATCCAAGGTCTGGGTTCAATTCCCGGCCAGTGTTCTTGGTGTTTGCATGTTCTCTCCGTGCTTGATGGGTTTCCTCCAGGTACTCCCACAGTCCAAAGACATGCAGATTAGGCTAATTGGCGTTTCCAAATTGCCCGTAGTGTGTGAGTGAGTGTATGTGTGTGCCCTGTGATGGATTGGCACTCTGTCCAGGGTGTACCCCGCCTCATGCCCCAAGCCTCCTGGGATAGGCTCTAGGCCCCCGCGACCCTGAATACAGGATAAAACGGTATAGAAGATGAGTGAGTGTAGAGACTGCTCCATGAGTCCATGTTGAATTCTATAGAGAGTCTCTCTCTCTCTCTCTCTCCTGAAATCTGAAAGAATGAATCAAACTTAAATTTTGTTGTTAAAAGTTGTTTATGAGTAGAAATTATGTAATAGATTCAAGAAAAGCTAATTAAAAAATATGTCTCTTTCAACAGGGAGAACGAGGAGAGCCAGGACCGCCAGGAAAGGGTGAACGTGGGGAAATAGGCCCAGTTGGACCAAAGGTCAGCCTTAGCCACAACAGAGGCCTTCAAAAGACAGAGCACTGTGATTATCACTGATTACTTAAAAAGTCCTTTAGTCCTTTGCATAGTTCCAGGTGTTGCCTAGTTTCAAAAACTGGGTTTTGGTTTCCCCCTAGTGGTCATTTATTTGAAAGGCCATAATTCTATTGGCCACTGAAGTGGAGATAAAGACAGAAGTGGTGATCAAAATGGCTTCCAGCTGGCATATTTACGTTGATCATAAAGACTTCTATTTGAGTTTTGGTGTAGACAGGATATAAATGACTAGACCAGACCTTACAAAGGAAATTACAGGCTTTGAATGAGATTAAGACTTGGGTCCTGTTTTTTTTCTTTCTCTCTTTTCATTTACCGGTGATCTTTTCAAAGAGCAATATGGAATTAATTATCTTTGTATGGTAGACTGCTTCAACAGGTGGTTTCTCCATCAGTTAAAAGAGTGGTCTGAAATATTATTAAGAATAATAATAATAGGAATTTCTTTTACTTACAACAAATCCTAAAAGAAAACTACGCCATACCCCCACCCCACCCTCACCCTGGGGTTATAGGTATTCCAGTTTAAATAATCATTTCACATAAATTAGGTACCATTGTTTTTGTCCCTACAAAATAAGATATTAGTGTTGGATAGTCTTATATTAGTGATTACTGTTTAATCTAGGGAGCACAAGGGGAGCCAGGAACACCAGGCTTCAAAGGGTCGAAGGTCAGTCACATATTTAAATCAATCCCAATTTATTATAATAGAAAAAGTATTATTTTACTATGATAAAATTAAGAACTACATGGCTGTTTAACAATAATGTTCATTGATTATTATATATAATAAATAAATAAATAAACCCTTAAAAATTTTAAGAATTACTGTCAATATTTTCATATCTTTGTTTCATTACTAAAGGGTGACACTGGTGACAAAGGAGATATTGGACTTTCAGGACCTACAGTGAGTATCTTATATACAGAAGAAATATTGAATATTTGTGCGAAGATCTCCATTCGTAATCCAGTTTTAACACACCTAATTACTGTTGATCAAGACCATAGTACTGTATATAAGATTATTATAGCCCGGTGTATTAGACTGTACAATAGAATGTCTATAATGCCCTCATTATTAGCATGGATGTTATTAAAGCAATATCACACAGAGAGAGTCTGGTCATAGCACAAGGTTGCTCCCTGAGTGTTGAAGGCATGGAAGTCATACTATTCAATTTTAGAATATCAGCTAACTTCCAGGTTTCAGGGTAGAATGCCAAATAGCATTCACTGGATAGTTCGTGCTCTAGAATATATAATCCCTTGTTCCAACCTAGAGAGGGACTTGGGATTCAGCCTTGTGTTACTGTAGATGCTAGTTAGCTTTGTAATTCATGTTAGCTGAGAACAGAACAACAAGGACAGTTCAGAGGCAATTTGCAATGACTTAGAAGCAATTACTAAGAAGGCAAAGTACTGTTTGCTGAGCAGCTTTTGAACTGCACCCCAGGTTTCTTTAATACAACAACAGTACCTGAACTCACTAATGCGCTTGTGTCTAAATGAGCCATGCTCCAAAATCTAGTGAAGAGCCTTCACATTAAAGTGGGGGTTATTTTAACAGGGAGAATTAAATCTGGAATGGGATGTGGGTGAGATGGTCAGGTGTTCTCAACCTTTTGGTATGCATTGCATATGCATTAAGAATATAGTAGTTTATTTTTTTTCTTTCTTGTACAAATAACCTGAAAGATATATAGAATATTATTATTATTATTTTTTAAATGGATTAAGGCAAAAATGTATAAATTACTATTTAAAAAGCATCTTTCTGGTTATTTTACCTGCAAAAAAGAACTGCTTATATTCCTTAATTAATGCAAAATAAATGTATGTATTAAAGGGTCCAGCTGGAGTGAAAGGTGACCAGGGCACAACTGAAATAATCGACTACAATGGAAACATCCAAGAAGCACTACAGGTCAGAAGCCACAGTCAGGCAAAAAAAAAAAAATCTATTAGTTTATTTGTTTTCTACTTTGTTGCCGCAACAATCAGCCATAACATTAAGATCACCACCAAGTGAATTGAATTTTATTGATTATCAATTATATACCAGTAAACTTGTGACAGGACTATAGGCATCCAAGGCCCATCTTCACCTGTGGGGACCAAAGGTCAGCCCATCCGGTCCCATCCAAAGCAAAAGTCAATGAAGCACAAACCACCGAAAAAAGTCAATACTGAACAAGATAGAAAGACAAGAGGATACCCAGTGCATCACATCGTTATTCACTTTCCAGATCCCAAGCTGTTCCATCATTGATGGGATAACAAACAAGTTAGATCCACAGATGCCCCACACTGCACCCCACTGCACCTAAACAAACCCCTACTAACGGCCCAGTGCCAGACACAACAATACACATCCTAATTCTCTGCAAAGCCATTCCCACCTCTGAGGCGCATGTGGAGCCCAAAACCTAGGTGGTTTTAATGTTGATGATTTTAAAATTGTGGCTGATCTCTGTATATTAATAACTTATTTGATGTACAGTCATGTGCAAAAGTTAGTACCCCTCATTTTAATTCTATGTATATTTGTGTAAAAACAAAAATCATCTAACCCAGCAGTTATTAGTATTAAGGCAACAACAACTTCCATGGCATTATTTATTTAGCAGAAGTGAAGCCAAAATCCAAAAGAACATTTAGGCAATACTAAGTACCAACTAATGTTTCCATATCCATCATATAGATCCACCTTTTGCAGCACATAACTTGATACCTTAAATAAATTGATGGTATGCTGTTTGACTCAATTTCCTACATCATTGTGGATGAATTTTGACCCATTCTTCTTTACAGCATTGCTTCAATTTATTCAGGTTTTTAGGCATTCGCTTATGCACAGGTTCCAGCACAGCATTTGAATTGCTTTGAGTTCTTGACTTTGATTAGATAATTCCCAAACCTTGACCCTTTTGTTTTTTCAGCTATTATGATGTACATTTACTGGTGTACTTCAGATTATTGTTATTTTGCATGATCCAATTTAAACCAAGCTTAAGCTAGCAGACTGATCACATTTGCCTCTAGAAAACTCTGGCGTACAAAGGGGTACATGGTCGACTCACTGATTACAAGGTGCCCAGGTGCTGTGGCTGCAAAATAAGCTCAAATCATCACCCCTCCACTGTCAACCCTCCCTCCGCTGTGCTTGCAGTGGGTCTGAAGTGTTGCTGCTGAAATGCTGTGTTTGGTTTTGGTCAAACATGGCACTAAGCATTAAGGCCAAGCAACTCCCCTTTGGTCTCATCTGTCCATAGGACATTGTACATAGAACTGGTTTGTTCAGATGCAGTTTTGTAAGAAGTTGTGCGTCCATGTTCTTTTTAGACAAAAGATGCTTTCTCCTGGCAACCCTTCCAGACAAACCTAATTTCATCTTCTTCTAAATGTGCTGCCATCTACTTTAACATGATCAGTGAGACTTGTAGCATCTGAGATGTAGCTCTTTTTTTGTATTTCTTTGAGCACGATCTGGCCTAGGGGATCATGGGCTGGGATGTCCACTTCTGAGAAGATTGGCAACTGTCTTGAATGCTTTCCACTTGTGAATGATTTATTCTTTTTACTGTAGAGCAGTGAACTCCAAATTGTTTGTAAATGGTCTTATAACCCTTTCCAGATTGATTTGCAGCAAAATCTCTAAGATTGTTGCTTGTATCTTTCCCTCTTGGCATTGTCTTAACCCACCTGATTGTTCCAGACCAGCACACTGCCAACATTTTTATAATGGTCTGCAAACCAGCTGATGATCATTTAATTAACAGCTGATGATTAGCAGCACCTGCCTGTGACTTACCTTCTTAAATCCTGTAGAAGCAGTAAGATGGTATTTAGTATTTCCCACATAATGTTTTTGGCTTCATTTTAATAAAATAAATAATGCACTGTGATAAAAAGTTATATGTTGTTGTTCATCTGAGGTTGTATTTGCCTAATACTAAGCCCTGCTGGATCAGATTTTTTATTATGTTTTTACACAAAAACATATAGAATTAAAATAGGCGTACTAAGTTTTATACATGACTGTATGTATTTGTCAGTCATTTGTTGTTTAAGTATGTTAAGCTGCAAAAATATTTGGTTTAAAATGCACACCAAAGAAAACCTTCATTGTTAAACTGTTTGCATACCCCAACACATGACATTTCAGCAAGGAGGGCAGACTATCTAGTATAGTATTCTTATCGTCTTACTTCACCTAATCTAATCACTTTTCACTGCCTCCTTTCTGCCTACAGAAGATAACCACTATTACAGTGACGGTAATAAATCTCTGTCTTGTCTGTGTTATAATCAGTGCTGTACTTTGCCCATGCATGGACCCAATACTGTTCCTATAAATGTCCTCTGCTAATGATGTACCTCACCTTGATGCTGAGTTATGTGTTCTGACTAAAGACATTATTCTAAATGCACTATATCCTTTATAACAAAATTTCTAGTTTATTGTCATAATAGGCATGGTTTGAAAATTAGACTGACACTTGAATACAGATGACTTTTAATAAAATCAACACAAGGGTTTTGTAATTATAGAGGCAGACATTGAGCTCTAACCCTTACAGGTCAATAGGAATGACTTTGTCCCATTCATTGTACCTGGTTTGGGGAGTTTATGTTTATCCCAAGAAAGTTACTGTATTACAATCTTGCATCGATTCTAGATTTGTTTGTACTACCTTTAAAATTATTAGCTAACACTCTGTAGCTAGTTTACAATGTTTAGGCTATTTGCTAGAAGACTGAAAATAATATTACAAACTATTGTGGATTATGTACAATAATGCCTACTGGCATTAAATATCAATGCTAATTTATTTAATATATAAATGTTTCTAATGTTAATAATGGTACAAAACTTAATTTGATTAAGTAAACTTGTTTATTTCAATGTATTCAGGTTCATTTGGAAGATAGAGGGCAAGCATGTGTGCACATCTTCCTATTTCTTTTATTATTGGCTTATTTACTGTTTAGTACTTTGTATTGCATTTTGTGGATTTGGAGTTTTTGATGTTTGTAGTCACAATTAACTATAAGACGTAATGTACAGTAACTGCGAAAACATATTTTATGCTTTACCTGATTTATAGAATATTTAATGTTACAGATTATGTAGTTGTATGGCTATGAAGGCTATTATAAGCTATTTAATTAGATTATAGTAAACTATAATCTAATTATAATAAATAATTTTCATATATTGTAAATATTGACTACTTTTACCACATGAATAGAGATCCTTCATGTGTGTGTGTGTGTGTGTGTATTTTGAAAAGAAAGTCTTGTGAAACAGATATGATATCCCGAGGAGTCACTCATGGGTTCAATTCAGTAAATCAAACTGTGAATTTAATTGGGTGTTCAGGGTGAGAGTAGACATTAGCCAACATGTAATGTGTGTTCATGTATACCAAGAATATGGAATATACTCACCCTTCAATGAAGAGTAAAGAGCCAGCAGTTTGTGTCCACATGGTCTAAGAAGGAGGGTCAGATATTTGATCATTAGGTTTAAGTATCAAACTACAAAAGCAGTTGTCACGAGCCAGCTCAATCCACCAAGCGCCTCACAATCCTAACTCCAGTCCAGAGTTTCAGTACACCCAGCGTTCAATCACGACACACCTGTATCCAATTTAGAACATCATCCCTAGGCCTTAAAAGCACGCAGAGCTCTCCAGTCTGTGCCGCAGTATCTCGCTCGTGTGCCTCTCGTTTTCTCTTGGATGTTTTCTCTCTGGATTTTGACCCGTTGCCGACCTCGCTGCCCTTTGGATTTCTCTTCTCGTCTTCTCCCTTGATTACCTCGCCTGTTCTCGGACTGATCCTCGTGTTTGACCCTGCCTGTGTTAAGTTTCTGGTTTTCGTCCCCGCCCCTTTGGATTTGTTTGCTCCCGTGGCTGGACCTTTGGTTATCGACCCCTTACCTGGTAAACAACGCTGATT
>JAQMYJ010000001.1:21608120-21625681 GCA_030014305.1 Clarias laeviceps
AAACGCGAGAGAATTGGTTCGAGATACTCAATAATCTGGCAAAGACATGGTGCGCTGCGCTTCCTTATAAGCTCAGGGAAATCAGTGCTGAATGAGAAACCGGTGTGCCGGCAGGGCGGGCCGGGGGCGTGAGCGGTGACATGACAGCGTGGGAAAACAAGGGGGCGTGATGAAGAGCCTGACAGCGTGGGAACGGAAACGTCAAATAACAGGTGCGGTCTTAGATCAGTGCAAGAGAGCGCTGAGAGCGTGACACATGTACCTGAAAAAAAATGCTGGTAACATTTTATCTATAAAAGCCTATTTTTAAGTGGCAGATTCTCTAAAATTATAAGAATAGCTTATTGGCCAGTTCCCTTATAAAACTGCACAAAGTCTACCTGAGACTACTGACTCTGATATTACTACTGTAGTTCTATTGCTCTTACTGCTATTGTTTACTGCTCTTTTTTGTGTTAAATGAATGAAGGCATCTGTCTGTTATAGCATTTCTTTAGAAATGTCCATAAAGATGCAATGTACAGTATATGCATTATTTGTGAGGAATATATCAGTCCACCTTGGGCCGCTCGGCTTGATGAAAAAGGCTAGAGAATGAGCCTGGAGTAGCAGGGAACATTTATTGGCTGCAAATGTTGGAACACAGGCATTCTCAACAGTGTTGGTAATTAGTACACAGCAAGAAAATTAGCGATTTAATTACATGAAAATTGATTACAGGTACTACTTAAGGGAAACTGCCCAGCTGGTCCTCCTCTCAGCTGTAGAACTACGATTACACATGAACTTACATCTGATTTAAGCAAAATGATCTCAAAATAGGATAAGACAAATTTAAGCTTAAACAAAGTAAAAACATGTAGAAATATTTTTACTAAAGAAGTACAGAAACATGATTGATTCTAGTTATTTGTTTAATGATATTTGCTTTATTTTATTCATATGCATTTGTTGAGATAAAACCTTTTGTCCTAGTTATAGAATCAATATAAAAAATTAAATGTAGTAATTTTTCCAAGAAAAATAAATCTTACATTTGATTGTCACAGGGTGAGAAAGGTGTTACCGGTGAACCTGGACCAAGAGGACCCTATGGATTACCTGTAAGTCTGTTGTTTCCGGAAAATCCAGTATAAAAATGCTGACACCAGTATTGACACTACTATATAAAAAAAGCAGAAAGTAAACTCATGAAGGAATATTTTGATGTAAAACTTTTTTTCCCCCAGGGTGCTGCTGGGACACCTGGCCTGGATGTGAGTTGATAGTCTACATTACTGCAAAAACATTTTGATGTTCCTTGTATGATGTTCCTTTGGTTTCATAGCATCATTTTCTCGCTCAAGCCCTCAGGAGTTAGGCCTCAAGGCGTATGTAATTATTTGAAGTTGTATTTTGCAGGGGTTACCAGGATTAAGGGGAGAGAAGGGCGACGTGGGGGAAAGAGGAGAAAAGGTGACCATGACATAGATGAATGTGCTCAGGGAATCTTTAAGAAAACCATAATCAAGATCTGGTGTCAATGGACCATGAAAGCTTATCTAAGGGACAGGATTGCAAATTGGCAATAATATAAAAATTTGCCATAACTCTTTATAGATTGTAATAATTGTTATGTATTTATTCCAATATAATTGCCCTTATCTGCCATACGCTCTACATAGACATTAAATATTTAATGAAAATGCACCTCTTTATACCTATTTAGAAGCATGCTCTTAATACATTCATTCACCTTCAGTGGCCATTTTGTCCAGGATCCAAGGTCTATACCAAGACACACTGGGAATGAGGCAGGAATACACCCTGGAAGTAACACCCATTAATTCCAGGGCACCATGAACACATATTCACACATAAGGGAAATTTTCTACTTTTTGACATTTTTGGACAATGGGAGGAAATTGGACTACCCGGAGAGCATGCTTAAAGTTAATTAAAATATACTTGATAATAAAATTTTACCATTCAACATTCCATTTTCACATCATTTTATCACCACATAATCACATAAACTAACTTAAGAAAGAGCGAAATCCTGTG
Organism: Clarias laeviceps; assembly: GCA_030014305.1. Taxonomy (NCBI): domain Eukaryota; kingdom Metazoa; phylum Chordata; class Actinopteri; order Siluriformes; family Clariidae; genus Clarias; species Clarias laeviceps. The sequence goes on from JAQMYJ010000001.1 coordinate 21,610,164, forward strand.
TTTTAATTAGATAAAATATAGTCCTAAACCAACAATATTTCAGAGATAGTCCATTGACAGCAGGAATAGCTGCTGAATTTTAATTCTGCATTTCCTATAGTTTGTTTTCTCATTTCTCTCATGCATGCGTATCATTTCACTGCTAAACTACTTGTATCTAACTCAGCTTTTTTCATCTGACTGACAATGGGAAACTGTATACATATTTAAATGTCATGGAATATGCTAGACATAATTCACCAACAATAATAAGCAAAAAATATAATGTATATATTTTGTTAAAAAGTGAAATAAAAAGTGTCAGGGTTTATACAGTAGTAAAGTCTATTACCGGTGACAAAAGAGTTTCCTGGCAGTACAACATGAAAGAGTTTTTGCATTTATATGTAAACTTAAATCAGATAAAATTATTATAATTTATTTGACATTTTTTCATATACTTCAATACCTACGATTATGAAAGATGGTAAAAGCTTTTGATAACATATGAAGGACTTATCTCTGCAAGAAATAGTGCCTCAAAAGATTTCCTTTTTTTTACTGCGGTCTGATTCCATGACATGATGGGTAGATAAGGACATTTTAATAACTGCCGGTGGTGTATGATTATGAACAATGTTGCCTTGTTTATATGCAGCCAATCAATTTTAAGAAAACTGTATCCCTTCTTTGTAGACAGTTGCACATAGTACTGTAAATGTGCACTCACCGTCCACTTTATTAGGGAAACTGCAGTGCAAATATCATGCAGATAGGTTCAGAGTTTTAGTTAATGCTCACATCAAAGATCAGAAAAGTATAGAGAAAAGCTGAGAGCATTTTTTTATTTAACATTAATCTTGCATGATTGTTGGTACCAGAAAGGCTGGTTTGACTGTTTCAGAAACTTCTGATCTCCTAGGATTCTCACATACAAATAAAACAAAACATAAATTGAGTAACAGTGAGAGAGGTCAGAGCAAAATGGCTAGATTGGGTTGGCATGATAATGTTCCTAATAAAATGGATGGTGAGCGTGTATGACATACGAAATTTCTTTATGAATTGTTTCACCTTCACAAGCATGAAATTAATGACTCCCCATATTAATCTTTCATTCATCAAGTTATAATTTAGAACAAAACATCCAAACAAATCCATTCATCATCATCATCTCAATCAAGTTTGATTTAGTATATAATCATTAAACAGGTTATTGTTAATGTTAATTTAGATAATATTAGATTGTTTGTTTTTATTTTAAGGCATGAAGGCACATAGACTCATGGGTTAGGAGAAAGGGATACAGTTTTTTTGCTGTATGATTTAATGTGTAGATAAGATATGCTTTTTTTGGGATCTGGGATGTCTTCTCCACACTTTCTCTTCCTTTGTAGCCTCCAAAACTGATCATTCCTTCTTCATTCCCCTACAGATGTAGCCTCCCTGGTTCCTCTTTTTTGATCCTATCCCTATCTAACGTTCTTTGATTCATTGGATCATAGCTTTACCCTTACTTACATAAAACTCCTTTTTAACTAAGCTGAATGCAGACCAATTGTATGTGGGTTTGCAGATTCACCTCTATTTTCCCCATCACTGTTACATCTTCTTCTACAATATATTTAGTTTTTGCAAGCACATTAATAGCACTTGCATACATAAAGATATACACATAAAATGCATTGTAATAAAAAATTCTCCAGCTGATCACACCATTATGTCCACAGGGGGAGAAGGGAAAGAAGGGCAAAAAAGGGCCTAAGGGGGAGAAAGGAGAACAGGGTGCCCCCGGATTAGATGCACCCTGCCCATTGGTATGTGCAAGCTGAGGGCTGGAAAACCTCCCCGTGACCTAAGGCACCTAAATCCCTCAGAGAGAAGTGATTCTTTGCACAATCTGGCAACCCAAAAGCCCCACGTGGTGTGCGCTGAAACTACTAGTGGTTTCTTGTTTTTTAAATTCTTTTTCACAGTGTTTAGGTATGTAAAGATTCTGGCTCACAGTCTGTTCATCAGCACACTATAGAAGGGTAAAAGTGGTTGCCAGCCAGTGCCAGGCCACTCCTCTCTGCCCTGTGCCGTGCCCTCACAATGAGAGGCCGGAAGGGCGCCTGCAGCCTCTATCCCAGTAACACTCCCAGTTCCGTTTCTATGACACAGGGTTTCCGGGGTCTTAAGGGTGAAAAGGGCGAGCCAGGCCAGCCTGGGCTTGATGGGCTGGATGCCCCGTGCCAATTGGTACAGTATCCTCTTTTCCTATCCTTTCCTGTGCATGCTACCATTTTGTGTCCCCACTATGGCATGGCTCCCACATCCTGCATCCATGTAATAATGTCAAAGCTGTCAGCCTCTTCTTTAACATGCCTGACTGGCTTATGAGCAGTGTGCGGAAATTGAAGTTACTCTGTCACTCATCCCACTGCTGCATACCATGCATGTGCTATTTATCACATGATTAATTGCTTTAATTTGCTTTGTTTTGTGCATTGCATTCATAATTTAGTAGTGCATCATTTACGCTGTTAGTGATCTTTCTGCTTCCCAATAACAGAACATGCAAGCGAACCTGATGTACACAATATTATACTTATTCACTATCAGCCATGTAAAATGCCAGAGGCAATTTCCTAAACATCCTTAACATTTGCCTTCGTAACTTCCCTTTGGATTAGGATGCTTACCCTCTAACTTTGAATAAATCTGTCAATTCTTTTTTAATATTAGACATTTTAGAGTCTGTAACCAACACTGACTAACCTGTGCCCCATAACTTGAAACTACATGACTTTCATTGCAGTATCAGCATGGGTGTACTCTTCATATTCCTACTTATCTTCAACCTGTTCCAGTTGGGCACAGAAAAAATGAGGATATATTCAGCCTTTGGCTCCTTCTGCACCATTTAAACATTTTGACTCCTTTGTAAACCCTAATATAGTTGTTATTATTATTATTATTATTATTATTATTATTAATAAATGGACTAATAGATTCCTTGTGTCGTCTACTGTACATCCACTTTGTTGCCAAATGTTTATTTTGCCTCAATTTGGGTTTCCATTGCTCCATTATTGCATGTCTTTTTTTTTAAATACTATGAGTGCATATACAATACATTACCTTTGATAGACTTATGTGTCCAACCATTCATTTATATATGTGTGACAATTACATCTTGTGTTTTTTTATTGCATGTAACAGTTTACCAGGGAAAAAAAACTTTTAATAGTTTTGGAAAGCTAGAAAGTAAATTGAAATAAATATTGTGGAAAATCATTGACAACTTAAAAATGCATTAACTGTTTTACGTTCTTAACAATTTCAACTTTCTTAACCCTTTCAACTATAGGGGCCAGATGGGTTACCAATGCCTGGCTGCTGGCAAAAGGTAAGTATCGAAACGCCATAGTTTATATGATACTTAGTTAAAATCTAAGCATAATATTAAAGTTTGTATGCTTCGCTGTTCATATAAAACTGCATGGGGTTTAAAATGCATATCCTTAGTAACAGTGTGTAATGTTAACTCTGACCCATTGACTGTGTCTCATATCTTACAATATCCCTTCTGTGATTCTCTTACAGTGAACAGACTAACTCAAACCGCATGGAATCTGTAAATATTGCGTCATTATTGTATTTATAGTTTGTATTTTTAATTGTAAAGAAGAATATAAATGGATCTTAATATAAATATGTGTGTGTGTACACTGTGGGGTAAAAGCAAAAAGATCATAAGCTTCACCACACCCAGTCGCTTCAACTCACACTTGTGTTGTCATGGCAGTGTGTGTCACATTCACATAAGCATTGTGGAGATCATATCATGTGTGTGACCCACCAAGAGACTCTTGAACACAAGGACAGGTTTGCATGGTCCTTGGGATAAGTGTGGATACAGAAATGGACTAATGAGATTCAAGGAAAAGGTGGAAGAGAAAGAGGAGGAAATGGGAAGATCAGGACTTGCTCTCAATCTAAATATCTAAATATCATCCCATCATGTCGTACTACCAGCTGAAAAGACTAAAGACTGTCCACACAACCTAAAATAAGCATGCAGTGTACATATTACATTGTGCTGTGATCAATATGCTATGGCTTCTGCAGAGCACTAACCGGCTGTTCTTACCTTGTCTAATAAGGAATTTTTTGGCCCTGAGGTTTAATTTCATTTTTGTCATCTTCTCAAGGGAGTCACCCCCTGGCTGGTAGCCTGAGAGAGTCTTTTAAGTGGAGGTAGAATGAGATTGTTGCTTTCCTTTCTTGTAAAGAGGTCAGTTCTTCAACAGCTCAAGATTTCACTCCCTGAATACAGTGACTTATTGAAATGATTAGCGAGCCGTAATCACAGGATGAGTGGAAGAAAGAGGTTGAACTGTTTCATCGAATCCTGGGTCAGGTGGCAGATCAGAAACTCCAGCCTAATTGCCCTTTATTGAAGCGGGTGTGTGCAAAAGGATGGAGATTTCCAACACCTGTACCATCATCAGGAATGGCATCTCTGTATTCCTCTGGAACAAGACACTTGATGGGATCTACGGAGGATGTTATTCAGTTATTGTCATTCCCTTGTTGTATCGGTTTACTTTGTGTTTCTAAAAATGTTTCACATAGAATGATTAATTCCAAAATATACAATATTGCAGCTGATGCAAAACTTAAACAAAAGTTATGTTGCAAACAGTTGATAACACATAAATACTGGTTTATTTTACTTGGTATTGTTTTCATGGGTTTCATTTAACTGACATTTCTGCATGTCAAATTAAAGTGTCCATTGATATTGAAAACATTGACAACTTTTTAGTAGTGCATGTTTTATTCTGAGGCTAGCAGTTATGTTAGTCATCGCAACAAACACCATTTAAGATATATTGTGGATTTTTTTTGTGTGTTTTTTTTCACATTGTGTGAAATTTTATTTACACAAATGACTTACACATAGTTACAAATCCTGTCCAAGTTTCAGCAAACACAAGGGGCAGCACTGACTTATTATTTTTTTAATCTTTAAATCTTTATTAACGTTATCTGCTACCAGTGCTATAACATTCCAGAGCTGTTGGAAGGAAAGTTCCTGAGACATACAGCCCTGCAGTCCTGTGGCACTGAATTAGCCATGTGATGCCAGTCATAAATACACTTAAGCTGCACTGTGTTTGATGGAGCAATTGCCGTTGACTGAGTATGTAACTGCATTTTGTGTGTATTTGTATATACAGTTTATAATCAAGCTAACTGAAACATTTGCATTATTCTTTAAACATTTTAGTAATGCAGTGTTTGTTTTATTTAATACTTAAGCATATTGCTGGAAAACAGAGGCATTCCTTGTAACATGAGGTAGCTTTGAAGGTCTTTTTGCCTTTCAATATTATTCATGTATGGTGGAGTTCTGCACTGAAATGCAAGACAATATGAATGGATGTAATGCCTCATTATGCTTCGAAACTTCGCTTGTTTGAATCTTGAGGAGCATTCTTTAATATGGGTGCGTTACACCAATGCTGCATCACAGTTTATGTTGGACTGCATACTTTCAGTCATGTTAGTCACTTTTTTATCATTATTCATTCTTTAAATAAAAAAAAGGATCAGTAATTAAGAATATGCCACATGCAGTATTTACAGACTGTATGTAATATAGTCCCACTTCCTTTCACATAATTATTGTTAATTGAATGTAGAATAAATATATGTATAATAGACTCTCTGTGTGCAGTTAAATATTTTCTCATTAGACAAAAAGTGCAATTTATACTTTTCTTGTACAGTATGTATTGATTTGTGAACCATATTCAGTTTAAGAACACAAATGTCAGTTACACCCATTTTTATTTTTATTGTAAGTTATAAGAGTATATTTTAATAATTTTTACTTTGGCACTGGTAATTCCATTGTTTTTCATGCTTAGTGTGTGGATGAGAAGAAGGCCCAATGTTAAGCCAGTCATATTTTCTTTATTTCTATTCAGATATGATACATGCTTTTATTGAGCTGTCATGTCATGTGAGCACGAGAGCCAATTTTGCCTTCTGTTAACTTCTTCCTTTTAATATTTGCATAAAACACTTTCTGTACATTTCAACTTTGGTGCTTTTTAAATCCATACAGTTTGCTGTTATTGTTGTTTATTTACTTTTTGTCATAATGTTTTGAAAATTCCACTTTACATAAACAGTTTTTTTTAATTGCATTTCTGTTTGTCTAGTTTGTTTTTTTCTAGTACTTTCTCCATTATTTTGTTTACTTTTTCCAGAAAGTACTTGACAATCATTTAAATGATTGTTTCCTTTCTTTTTCTTTTTGTGTTTCTTTAATGTTTCTTTTAAATATGAAAAACACACCTGGGTAGGATAACGTTTATGATGCATTGATGAGTTTCTTGTAAATAACGCATTTGGCATTGGGTCTGAGATTTTTGGCCTGTTAGGAGAATCGAACTTTAGAAACATAAATCAGTTTCACTTGCAGGACCACCTTCTTACTACCTTCAGATGTTTGGATAGACATGCAAGCAATTTCTTTCTCCCTCTCTCTCTGTTTCTTTATTTTTATTGACTTTTATTCATTATTCATTTTATAATTCAGGAAAGGGAAAAATGTTAATGGTCTAATTTCTTTAATTGACTTATGTTGTTGATGAGTGCCCATAAAAGGTTTTTAAGTACATTTTATGTGACAGTGCTGTCGAGCCAAATAAACTACTCCAAATATCTGATGCAGTGTTTTTGCAGTTTGCATTTTTTTTTTGGGGGGGGGGGGGGGGGCTAGGGGGGAGATGGTTAGAAGAGACTTTAAAATTGATCCTAAAAGTGTTATGGAGTGACTTTTGTTTTAAAAAAATTTTTTCAAGAAGTATGGCAATACACAGTAGACTAACCCAGTGTGACCCTTGGGTGTGTTGCCATCATATACACCATCATAGCAGTATGCACTAAAATGCCCCCATGCCATGGATTGCCCCCTATATTATGTCTGTCAAATATTATATTACAAAATAACTTTATTTATTTATTTAGTAATATATCACTCACTCACTCACTCACTTACTCACTAATCATCTATACCGCTTTATCCTGTTTTTAGGGTCGCGGGGAGCCTGGAGCCTATCCCAGGAGACTTAGGGCACAAGGCAGGGTACACCTTGGACAGGGTTTAGCAATATATATTATAATCAAATATTATATTACTATTATAATGAGCATTAGTCATAGCTATCAAGGCCATTAATGAAAAAATGGGATATAATACTTCTTACTGACCACATTTATATTGTCATGTAATGCAAAATCCTTTAACTAAATAAATATTGTAAATAAAGATGTTAATCATTATTTTAAAATATTTATATATTAACTATGATCTAAAAAAAATGTTATAAAAGAAACAATATAAAAAGATACATGTTGGAAACACAGTGATTTAAAAAAATCTTATATATTTAGTTATTGTTTTAGTTTGGAGAGATCAGATCAAAATTTAATATACCTATATTGTACCTATAGGTATGTTTCATAATATGCCAATACTTCATTTCACGAAAGTGGTGATATAGTAATAGCACCGTCGTATTTTATAGTAGTTTAGTAATAGCACTGTTGACTTGCACCTCTAGGGTCAAGTTCAATGATTCCCGCTACGGGGTCTGTGTGCATGGAGTTTGTATGTTCTCCCTGTGCTTTGTGGGTTTCCTCCGGGTACTCTGGTTTTCTCTCAAAGTCTAAAGACATGCAGATTAGGCTGATTGGTGTGTGTGTGTGTGTGTGTGTGTGCGCCATGGATTGGCACCCTGTCCAGGGTGTACCCCACCCCGTGCCTGAACCCTCCTGAGATAGGGGCTACACGGATAATAATCTAATCTACAGGAATAATAATCTAATTCTTACATAGAGATTATGTATCTGTATATCTGTGTGTGTTAATCGCATAACAATTATCAGCCTTAAACGATAAAATTATAGCAGACGCAGAAGGGAGAAAATATTCAACATTAAAGAAAGAGTGGCGTTTTTTGAATCCTCCTGGTGAATCGGTTCTTCCAATCGAGTCACTTTAAGGAGTCGTTCGTTTATCCTAACCATTAATATGCGGTTTGTCTCCCGTCGTCTCTTTCTCTCTTCCACTGACCGCGGGTTGCTGCTGCTGCTGTATTCTCCGAGCCGCTGCAATGGCAACTGAACTTTTTAGTAAACAGAAAACCATCGATCTGAGGAAGAAACATATTGGGTGAGGAATTAGCATTAGTGTGTTTTACTTTTCTGAAGTAAACTCAGGTTTGGACAGAGCGCACGAGTTTTTTTTATATTTTTTTCCCCCACAAATACCAGTGAATGGTTATTCAATAACGAATAAACATCTTTCTTGTTAACCTTAAAATGCCTATTTTTGTGCTTCTTTTTTTAATTGTAGTATTTCAAATTGCTGTATCATTGCTTAGAAATTAGGTTGTACGATTGTGATATACAGCTGTGGCCAAAAGTTGTGAGAATGATATAAATATAGTAATTAATTAGTAAATGAATTTTCACAAAGTTTGCCACTTCTGGGCCATCCCTGACTGATGGCTGCTTTTTCTTGCATAAACATTACTTGGGGTTTGTCAGAATTTGTTTTTTGTTACTCCATCTGCCTGTTGAGGATTGGCCTCAAGTTCTCAATGGGATTAAAGACTGGGCAGTTTCCTGGCCACGAACCAAAATTTGGATGTTTTATTCCCCAGGCCTCTTAGATATCACATTTGCCTTATGGCAGCTTCATCATGCTGGGAAAGGCATTGTAAATCACCAAACCGTTCTTAGATGGTTGGGAGATGTTGCTCTCTGAGGATGTTTTTGTACCATCCTTTATTCATGGCTGTGTTCTTAGGCAAAATTGTGAGTGAGCCCACTCCCTTGGCCGAAATTTTTGCAATTACATTTTTCAGTATATCATAGTAACATCTGACAAAAAGATTTAAAACACCTAAGTAGCAGACTTTGTGAAAATTAAAATCTGTGTCATTTTTTAAACTTTCTTTTCATTTCATTTTTTTTCATTCCATTAGTATAAAAGTTCCTATCCTGTTTCTTCTGTTTAGTCCCTCCTGCAAGGTTTTCTTCAGCCATGATCCCATCAAGATTGTCCGAGCTAGGGGTCAGTACATGTACAGTGAAAAAGGCGAGCAGTACCTGGACTGCATCAACAATGTCGCTCATGGTACATGCACAAGAAATTGCATTTATTTTCACTTGTATTGCTGCATGCTCTGTCATATATCATAGCCATTTGCATCTTCCTGGTTAGTTGTATGAGCAATGAACCAGAGTGAGTGTACAAGATTTAACTATTTGAATCAGTTAGAAAATATGAATAAAATACTATTGGTATGTATTCTTTGTTTAAGTTTTTTTTTTGTCTTTTTTTATCAGTGGTGGAAATATCACACTGAATCCTTCAGTTCTGTTTTTTTCATGCCTTAGTGGGCCACAGTCACCCAGAAGTTGTCCATGCTGGAGCGAAGCAGATGGAGTTATTGAACACCAATTCACGCTACCTCCATGACAACCTTGTCCAATATGCACAGCGCCTTCAAGCCACCCTACCTGAAAAGCTCTCAGTCTGCTACTTTACCAACTCAGGGTAAGTCTCTTCACCTTGTACACCAGAAATACCATGAGATTGTGTTCAGCAGCTCTTCAACATGCTGAATTCCCCACATATGGTCAGGAAGCACTGAGTTAGACAAGAAACAGATCTTGTTTGCTCATTCGTCCTTATGCAACCTGTGGATGTTCTGTGAATCTGTTTATTAGGTCTTGCTGTCATGGATCAATGGTCATAGTACAAATACAGACAAGCAATGCTGTTTTCATTTTGAAAAAAAAAATGACCTTGGCCACAGAAGTTCTAATCATTCAGGGTTCAAGTATCAACCACTCGCTATATCATATACATTTGTTGGGTGAGAGTCAAAGGCCAGACAGAGTTCTTACAAAAATAGCCTCTGTGCAGTGAGAGACCAAATGATATGCTGTGCCAGCCAATTAATGGACCTGTGTATGAAGGCTCTGAAGAAGCTAAATGTGGCACTGTAAGCGTGTGCAGTTTATACAGTACAGGGGAGCCGACTCAACAATAGCTAAAAAATAGCTCTCAGATGGTTTGTGTTTGCTTCTTCTTATCTTGAAACCTAGAATTAATACAGCTTCCATGTGAAATACAATACTTTTTAATGGGGTGATTGGCTCCTGTCAGTGTGTTTATGAATTAAGATAAAGATTTGTAAATAGCAATGTTAAATCTCAACATTTTTAAAACACAAATGCATGATTTCCTACTATAATTTACATATGAAGAACAGAATATAAGCTTAAATACTGTAAAATACTGTTCAGTGGAGTAAACTTAGTAACAGTCTGGATAAATCCATCACTGACACCCTGGCATACTGGGCTAAGGTTACATTTTAGATGAGTTAAAGTGGTTGTAGAGTAGCAGCTGTGTGTGGGAGGTAAATGGATTACAGTAAGAAAGCATAGACCAAGCTGGTGTTTTTTATTACTCATTAAAAAGTATGGAAGAATTTCATAATGGCTAGTACAGATATAGGGTTATGGAATTCTAAAGGTTTTTTTTACCATGCATTTTCAGAAGAGAAGAGTGAACTGTTTGTTATTCTCTAAACCCTTCATGTGAGAAGCTTTTAATACGTGTGATGAATATTTAGTGTCGAAGAATTGACTTTACAACTAGTTGCACTGGCTGGATGTAAGACAAATCTTATAAGAAGTATGAGGGTTAAAGCGAACAAGGTAAAAGAAAATGAATTTTGTTAGGAAAAAAACTGCTTTTCAAAAGGTCTACCTGAAAGACACATTTTAATTATTTACATGATGACTCAGTATCTAATAGGACTTCTTACCACTTGACCTTTAGGTCTGAGGCCAATGACCTGGCCTTGAGACTGGCTTGGCAGTACACAGGCCACAAAGACATCATCACACTGGACAAGTAAGTCAATACTACAGTCCATCTCAGTTCATTTTCTCTTTACATATGCAAAGAGTAACCAGGTTCGTAGAAGTGCTGAGCTGGCAGCTTACACATTAACTCTACTAAGTGTTGTCTGTCTGCTGGTGACCATGAACAAGCTGTGTCAGCTATTAGACATGATTATATGTTATTACACTTTCAAAAATTGTATGTAGAAACCCCACTGGCAGGCTATCAGCACTTATATGTAGAATGTACTGTAACTTTGAACCCAGGTTTTAAAGTTCACCTAGGTTTTTAAAATATATTAGCTCATTATTAGCTGCTTGCTTTTAGCTTGTTATACTTAAATCTATTTATTACTTATTTCATAACCTCTGTTCATTTTCACCCTGCTCTTCCTGCAGTGCCTATCATGGTCATGTGTCGTCACTCATTGATATCAGTCCTTACAAGTTTCACCAGCTGGGACAGAGTGAGCAAAGCCAACATGTGCATGTGGTAAGTCCTGACAAACCCTTAAATCAATTAAAAAACACAGACCTGCACGTACAGCCACATCCACCGGTATTTGCCAGCCCACCCTCAACCGACCTTTTATCCTTTCCTGATCTTGCATGACTCAGCATCAGTTATACAGTTTACTACTATGTTATCATCCTAACCACACGTTCCAACTTTATAACTCATCAGAATCATGAGGAGATAACCATAAGTGCAAGGGAGTATTTCCCATTCTTTATAACTAATATAATTCAGCACTTTTAAATGCGTATGTGTTAATACAATAAACTGGATTTTCAATTTAACATCTTTTCCCGCGAAACTGCAATGTTACAATAAACTTTAAATAGCAGCCAAGTTTACCTTAATGAGATAAAATGTTTAAAAGGATTCTTTACTTTCTAAATAGTATTATGAATGAAACCAAGCAGGATGCAAATGCAGTTAAATGGTTATTGTGTATTTAGAGAAATCCAAAAGTGTGGTTTAAGAACAGGCAGAAAGTCAGATTAATAACCATAGACCTGAAATAGCTCAGTGTTTAAGTGCACAAGTTTAATTCTTTTTACTCACTCGCTCATTGTCTATACTGACTTATCCTGTGTTCAGGGTCGCGGGGGGCCTGGAGCCTATCCCTATGTGTGTGTGATGGGTTGGCATGCTGTCCAGTACCCCACCTCATGCTCCAAGACTCCTGGGATAGGCTCCAGGCCTCCTGCGACACTTTTCAAAATAAGCAGTATAAAGAGTGAGTGAGTAAGTGTGAGAGAAAGAGTTTGTTAGCTAATATAAATATTGTGATTACTATCACTTCTAGGAAATATGTCTTTGGAGCACTTCTCAACATGGTTAAAGAATGAAGGGCTGGAAATGGGGTTGTTGAGTCTATTGACTATTATTCTCTAAGCACATGTGCTCACACGTCGTCCTACACAGTAGTCTCTCTCTCCTTGTCTTCTCTCATCTTCACACATACACACATGTGCATGTGCATGCACAAACACACACATACACACACACACACCGATACAGCCTTTTTTTTTTTCATAAATATTCACAAAACTTTGGAAACTCAATGTTGATGACCTCAAAACTGCCTCGATTATCCATTGTTTTATTAGGCTCCAAGTCCTGACATCTACAGAGGGAAATACAGGGAAGATCATGCCGACCCTGCTGCTGCATATGCAGATGAAGTTAAAGACATAATTGAAAAAGCTCATGCTAAAGGACATAAGGTATGGCCAATAATACATTAGCTCATGATGGTTCAGGAAATAGCATACAAATCGCTTTAAATAAAATGTAATAAAATCATGGATTATGTATTACTTTATGCATTATCCATATATTACTTAGCAGATTAATTAAAGGTTTGAATGATTTTTCACAACTAGCAGCAGTTTTCCAATTTCTCATCCTAAAAAGTTTTTTGATTTCTCCCTTTTCCCCTCTGTCTATTTAGGTCTTCTTTCAGGTTGTACAAAGCCTTAAGGACTCAATCATTTGCATATGGTCAATTCCTAACCCTGTATTATAGGGAAAGGACTATCTGTTTCTAACAGACAAAAATATCTGATAAGTGAAAAGTAGACTTCATGTGATGGAATATAGACAGATGTGAATGAATGAAGCTCTCATATGAAGATTATGAAGATTTTTTAAAACACCTAAAAGAAGTTTTAAAAAACACTTCTAAATGAAGATTCTGAAAGAAATGCTTCTTGTAAATGATTACTTTTTCAAATTGTTTTTCCTGCTCATTTAGCTGCACTTCTGCTTACAAAAACATTTTCATTGTTTTGAACTTTATACTGGTTCTTGGATTTACCCAGACAGGCCCTGAAAGGAGAACACATTGATAGATGCAACCTCTTTTTTTATGCAGATTGCTGCTTTCATTGCTGAGTCACTGCAGAGTTGTGGAGGGCAGGTCATTCCTCCAGTGGGCTACTTCCAGAAAGTGGCACAGTATGTACCAGCATTTAAACGAGTGAAGAGTGTTTATTCAGCACTATATAAGGGCAATTCAAGTCAAACTGGGACTTGTGATGAAATTTCTAGTGAATGAAGGTGTAAAAAGGATTGATATTACTGCAGACTTCAAGCACAGTACCGTGATAAGACCCTTTGCTGTAGTAAAACATTTTAATAGTGTAAACTTTTCAAAGTAGGCTGTACATCTGTGAAAGACACTCGCGCACAAGGGGGCTCACTGATCCCTGAAAACTGATAGATAACTTATTGCCAACTTGTGGAAGAGATAGGTTTGTCTGTGAGAACTGAACACAGAATCATTCATCACAACCACCAGTTGCACATTACACGAACTTGGCTGGAGTTATTGCCACATCCTCGGTACAGTCATGACCTCACTCCAAGCCATTTCCATATGTTTGGGCCATTAAAGGAGTTGGAATTGAACAACTCTTATTGAAAAAAAAACTTTTTGCAGATGCTATTCAAGTCAAGATGAACTTTTTGCAGATGCATCAGTTGTGCAAATGTATATGCATATACAGTTAGTACAGTATACACTGTAAAGTGTGCACAACTCTATTTCTATGTGTGAACAAAACAATTATTTTTTCACAGACATGTGAGAAAGGCTGGAGGCGTGTTCATTGCTGATGAGGTTCAGGTCGGCTTTGGAAGAGTAGGCTCCCATTTTTGGGCTTTCCAGCTACAAGGGGAAGACTTCATACCTGATATTGTCACTATGGGCAAACCGATTGGGAATGGACATCCAATGTCCTGTGTGGTGACCACCAAAGCTGTGGCTGAAGGCTTCATGTCATCTGGAATGGAGTACTTTAACACAGTGAGAACTACACTTTGAATCATTTTTACACTGATAGAATGACACATTGAGACAAGGAGATATAAAAATCATTAATTTATAATGTTTTTAATAGTATAGGTTGGAAAATGTTAACCTGATTGAGGAATGTGTTTATGTATGCCTCAGTTTGGTGGCAATCCTGTATCCTGTGCTATTGGGCTAGCTGTACTGGATGTGATTGAGAAGGAGGATCTTCAAGGCAATGCCCTGCGTGTAGGGAGATACCTGACAGACCTGCTAGAGAAACTGAAACAAAAACATCCCTTAGTGGGAGACGTCAGGTCTTTTTTTTTAATGCTTTCTTCAGTTCTTGGTTCATATTTTAATTCAGTTCAAAGAATTTCACTTTTAAACTGAATCAACTGTGAATATTCTAAGGAGTACCAAGTCTGATAGAGGCATTGTTATGTACAGGGGGACCCAATTTATACACACTTCAACAGTTGTTATCTATTCCCTTTTAAAGTCAAATTCAATTATGGTAGTGGTTAGCTCAGTGTTTAACACGTCGGACTATCTGTCCCCTTTCCCAACACTACCATCATGTGGCCAAAAAACGCGCCTAGGGAAGATAATCTCACGGTGAATTGTTGTCTCTGCGCCTTTAAATCACAAGGGACATCCCGAATGCCATTTTGTCTCAGAGACGATTTCCCCATTAGAAATAAAGGAAACTCCAATGATTTGTTCGACCTTATAAAAAAAAGAATTAATACAAAATATGAAGTATAAAAATCAAAATAATTAACCTGCACTTAACCTTTGAAAAGAATCAACCCCCTGACAGGAGAGGATGTGGGGGAGGGGGCGGTTATTGTGTAGGATGACTTTCACACACAGGCATGCACATGCACAACCACACAGACACACACACACATATATACTGATGTTGAATTTACTTCAAAGACTGCAAAGGATATATATATATATATAATTATGTTTTATTTCCATGTTCAAGTGTGTATACATTTTTGGGCCCCACTGTATTTTAAAACTAAAATATAAAAGTGAAAATGAAAGCTATGTGTTTTACAGAGGTTGTGGCCTTTTTGTCGGGGTGGAGCTGGTGAAAGATCGGCTTAAAAGAACCCCTGCAACAGCTGAAGCTCAAGATGTCATATATAGGTAAAACATATACACTACGTTCCAAATTATTATGCAAACTGGATTTTAGTGTCATAAACATTAAATGTTTAGTTTTTAAATTAAACT
>JAQMYJ010000001.1:21629834-21649994 GCA_030014305.1 Clarias laeviceps
CAAATTAATTATAATTCCTAAAATTATATTATAGTTCCTAAAAATTTGGGTCGCGGCTTGATGACCATGTAAAAATGGCCAAACCAGTTGAGAACCACTGCTTTAAAGAGTATAGTCAATGTCGTTTGCCTTAATGAGGAACAAACATTTTTGAAAATATAATTTTGCATGTCACAACTACAGCGTTTATGGCATACCATGCTGCAATACTTCCTCTAAAATATAATTCAGAATCCTGTTGCTTTAAATCATAGTGTGGTGACCTGTCCTTACATATTTTGAAGTTTGAACAGCTCTCATAATTATACATTAGCATTATATAGGAAACGGCTAGGATTTTTTTTTTTAACATATATTCATTTCCATGTTTTAATGGATTTATAATGTGCCTGATTATGTAACAGTAAATAGGTGCTATTTTATATATAATTGCCCTTTTTTTGGAATGGTAATAATGCTATTTATAATATTTAATGATGCAAAAATAAAAGGTAACATCAGGTGGAAAGAAAATTCTAAGCTGTGTTGAATTTAATGGATTTTCAGTCATGTACAGTATTCTAAATGCAAGAAGACATTTAACTGCATAAAAATTACAGAACCTATCATATCATTTAAAGATTGAATGAGAACCCTACGTCAGAATCAGGCAGCTATGACGGGCTAAATTTCTTCACAGAAAAAAATGGGGGGAAATGGACAGTGCTAAAACGCAACATAATGAAATGTGCAAAGTTCACGTTGTTCTTTTACATGCAAACATTACACTGATGTATTAGGCAAGTGTGTCCTCTGCATGCACTCGCTGATAACAGGCGCTGGGGGTGTAAGCAGTTCACATTTTTGGAGTGTGTGCAATCAGCCACTTTCAGCTTAACCTCATATGATCAGAACAGCTTGTGAACCGTTGGCCTTGTCCAGCTTAAATGCAGTAGAACAAACCTTAAAATGTCCTGCATGAAGGCCAGGAAAAAACAAGCAAACTAACTGAGCACTTGGTTACAACAACCACATTGGTTACAGATTGGTTATCGAGGAAGTCAAGAGCACGTCTCTTGACTAAATCAGAAAAATGTTGTCACATTACTCCGATTTTAGTTTTGTTACATTGGTTGCTGGTGGAATATAGGGTGATATTTAAAATGCTTTTATTTGTTTTTAAGGCGATTAAGGGCGTAGCGCCTTAATATATGAGTGATTTGATTCACCCATACAGTCCTCAGAGAGCACTTAGATCATCTGATCAACTTCTGCTCACGATTCCGAAAATTCATTTAAGAAGGAGAGGCGACCGTGCTTTTTCTGTGTCTTGTCCCAGCCTTTGGAACAAGCTCCCTTTTCATGTCTGAGCAGCTCACAGTATTTAAATTTTTTAATCGAATTTAAAAACGTATCTGTTTGCCGAGGCTTTTAAACCTGTGTTATAGTGGTTTCTATTGGTAATTTGATGGTTCTGTTGTTTTTTAATTTTATTTTAATTTTATTATGTAAAGCACTTTGGTCAACCAACGGTTGTGTTAAATGTGCTATATAAATAAATTAACTTAACATTAAAACAGAAGAGCTACTGTAGCATAATTAGCTAAAAATGTTATTTCTGGCCATGATATTAAGGTGTCAGAACTAGGGCTGCAACTAACGATTATTTTAATAATCGATTAATCTGTTGATTATTTTTTTTCGATGAATCAGATGAAAAACAAAAAAACGAGAAAAGCATTCATTTCCAACCCTTTATTCAAAAACAGAACTAAAATCTTTATAAAGTGCACAAACATTTTGCTCCTTGAGCTGTTATAATAAAAATGATAAAATAAAATAAAAATGGACTAACACAAAAAAACATAGACATGTATGCTTTATATCTGCTAAATATATACAGTGGAACCTTGGATTATGAGCATAATTCGTTCCGGAAGCGGGCTCGTATTGCAAAACACTCATAAACCAAATTTTATTTTTAAAAACACACTAACGGAACCACTGCTGTAAAGTAAAAATAAAACAAATTAACCTGCACTTTACCTTTGAAAAGAATCGTGACAGAGCAGTGTTTCTGTGTAGAGCAGAGAGAAAGAGTGTGTGTCTGTGAAGGTGAAAGTAGGAGGGGTCTGTGTGTGTGTGTGTGTGTGTGTGTGTGTGTGGCACGGTGTCCAATCGATTTTTATCGATTTAATCGATTCGTTGTTGCAGCCCTAGTCAGAACCCACAGTGCATATGGTGCTGCGTAGCCACAAACTGGTCAGAGTGCCCATGCTGACCCATGTCCACTGCTGAAAGTTCCCACAACACACAAGCCCATTGTAGGAAGAAAGTGGTCTATGTTAAAAGATCACATTTTCTTTTACATTGTGTGGATGGTTGGGTGTGTGTGCCTCACTTATCTGTGCAATAGATGGCTCCAGGATGCACTATGGGAAAAACGCATGTCAGTGAAGACAGTATGATGCTTTGGGCAATGTTTAAAACCCTAGAACCTGGCATTCATGTGGGTGTTACTTTGACACGGTACACCTATCAAAAATTGTTGCAGACCAAGTATTCCCTGATGGCAGCCTCTTTCAGCAGGATAATGCTCCCTGTCACACTGCAAAATCATGGAACAGTCTAAGGAACGTGACAGGTGTTGACTTGGCCTCCAAATTCTCAAGATCTCAATCTGAGTTTGCTTCTGTAGGACATCCTGGACTAACAAGTCTGATCCACGAATTCACCATTTTACAACTTACAAGCCATATGAGGATCTGCTGGTGACACCTTGGTGCCAGATACCAGTACAGTAAATGACTTCCCTAGGAGTCTGATATAAGTAACACATGAAAAAACCCACATGATGTTGTTGTTAAATTTTTAGTGTAAGCAACTTAATAATGACATGGTCTCATGGTGTATTAGAAAGGAAGGTTTAACGTTACAACTGTCTGAACCATCCTGTTCTCAGCATACTTTTAAAGACTTTGGTATATGTTACAGTATATGAAACCCCACTACAGATTCTTTCATGCTAAATGTCTCCCTCTAGTGTTTAAGTGGAGTGCAGCATTTTACAACGTCAAAATGTTCCACATTTTCTTTCTTAACCGATGGTTGAACATGTTATAAAGCATAAGCATGTTAATATTCAATTAATAATTAATGGTTACAAAACCCACGTTTTTTAAAAAGTGATGTGAGACAAATTAATAAAGCCCAAATAATTTAAACAAACAGAACTAATAAAAAACCATAAAGAT
Source organism: Clarias laeviceps (assembly GCA_030014305.1). NCBI lineage: Eukaryota > Metazoa > Chordata > Actinopteri > Siluriformes > Clariidae > Clarias > Clarias laeviceps. The sequence continues at coordinate 21,633,068 of JAQMYJ010000001.1, forward strand.
GTCTGTCCAATATTGCGCACTGCAATGGGCGCCCTCTTGTGGTGCACATATTAATAGACATGAGAACTGAGAAATATGATACAGAACATTACCGGTTAATAGTTTTTTTATCCCGTAAAATCTTAAATACAATTACTTGATTGATGATTAATCATTAACATCGCTAGCATACGTTATGGCAAAATAAGTCAAGCAAACGTTAAATCAATACACTGCATTAATGCACCCTAGTTCATATAATGGCCCTTATGTCATAACTGAGAAAAAATATTTGCACAGGTTCTTACAATTTATCCAACACTTTTTTGTAATATTTATTTAGTCAAATTAATTTCTGGTTGAAAACCATCAACATTCCACTGACAAAGTGTAGTATATTGCTTGGCCAAAGCTGTTTGAGAACGGTCAAGAGAAGAGTTTGAGAAGGGTGTCTGCATCAAGCAAATAAAACTGTCCAAACATACTGTTACCATCAACTTCAAAAAAATAAAATTGAAAATCAGCATGAATCACTTAATGACTTGACGTTGCATAGCAACACATGAAGTTTCATAGTAAAAATGGACAGTATAAATCATAGCTACATTTAATAGTGAAAGTAAGAGCATTCCCACATGCTCAGTGTGATGAGAACTCAACCCAATAAAGAATTGGGACTAAACAGCTGTGTGACAACAAGAAAACCACTTGTTAGTGAATTATCAGGAAAAAAGGCTGCAATTTAATAGGGAGCATAAAGATTGGAGGAATGGAAAAATGATCATGTGGTTTGTTGAATCAAGATTGACCCAATCCCATAGCAATAGGCAGACCAGAGTAAGGAAAGAAGCGATGCACTCATCATCCATTGTGCCCACTGTATGATGATGTGTTATGATTGTTTTCTTAGACACCAAAATAAAGCCAAAGTGGTCAAATGAAATATTAGTCTCTTTTGGTTCACTATTCAGCTGTATTTTATGTGGGCGAGGTAGTACCACTAGCAACTAGACCATCACCATATTTTATCTATAAAATCATTAGTAATAAAAAAAATAAACAGAATAAAATTTTGCATGCCAACGTGAAGTTAACACCAAAAGCACAGCTTGGTTTATAAAAGCAACTTTTACATTACACTCTTTAAATCATGTTCAGTGAAAGTTACTTCTATGTAAACAAAGGCATCTATTTAACAGATAGGACACAGTTTGTGTGACTTAAAGGCTGTGTATCGGACATGATCATGAGCAGCAAGGCATCTAGACCTCACTCTATACACTTCTGCCTTTAGATAAACTGAGACATCTACAAAAATGTTCTGATGACATAGCAGTGGTCAAGTGTATAGGGACTGGACAGGAGAAAAAGACCCTGTGGGGTCATTTGTTAAATAGTGTAATTATCTGAATTATTAGGGCCCAAGCACTATGATATCAGCTCTATGTTGGCGAAGTGTGTGACGGGCCCTATTGTTTTCCTAAGAATTTTTTTCCCAACATTTAGGCCTTTTTCTCAACATGCTCAAAAACTCATGAAAATTGGCAGACAGGTTGGAATCTTCTGCCGTTAGGATGCCTGAGAGGCTGCTGCTCACATGAGATTTTTCTGCATAGCTCATACATACATGCACATATGCACATGAAACCCAGTACACATTTAGAGCTCATTGAGCCGAACAACTTTTGCATTGCATGTCCTGAGCTCAACTCAACAGGAAGTCAGTTATTTTGTGTTGTTTTCAAAACGTACCCATTATATACACTCTTTCTAGGGAATTTATATGATCGCCACCAAACCGGGCCCATGTGATCTAAAGACATTGAGGATACAAAATTGTAGAAAGATTTTTGATATCTCATATGGGTCAGCTATGATGACGCCTCAAACTTATGCTGAAAAGAGGTTAATAACTTTCTGTGTGACATTGTATTGAGTGACATTAGATTGAGTGACATTAGTGACATTAGATTGAATGACATCACTTTGAGTAACATCATAGTGTGATGCTTTTTTTTCCAGCATCTGCTGCTTTTTGGAGGTCTAAACATAAAATCCAGCCTCTACACATGTAAACATCACAAATGTCATATTCGCACACTCACATCTCTCTTACACACACACACGTACACACATATTCATATACACACACACACACATCACAAATATTAACACTCACATCTCTCTCTCATACAGACGCATGTACGCATGCACGCACAAACACACTCATACATCACACACATACACACACAACAAATGTCAACACTCACATCTCTCTCACACGCACACACACACTAACAAGTCACATGTCTTACATACAGACACATTACAAATGTTAACACACAGACTCTCACACACAAACATTCACTCGTCACACACGGACTGACACACACACACACCTCTCTTTCACATACGCTCACACACTTCCACACACATACAAGCAAACAAACACACTCAACAAAAACTTACAGCCCAAGCTGGCATCAGCCCTATATAGTGTGTGACGTGTGCAGTGTACACAGTATGTACAATGTTTGCACAAAGGTCAAATATAGAGTACTTTTTTCATTTTCTTATTATATTGCTTTTTGCCCACCCCAGTATTTGTATGTTTTAGCAGCCTGTGACTGTTATTCTGTAACAGCTGCAGAACGGCAAAAAGAATGATTTTATATGCACACGATTTAAATACAGAACTAGATGAGGTCTAATTGCCAAACAAGGTGCATTAATGGTTTATTATTGCTAATTTTGATGCCATTTTACCCCGTCTCTGTCTGTCTTTATGTTGAAGCTTATTAATGATAACATAAGCGCAAGTGATTACGTGATTACATGTGCAAGTCTTTAAATTGAAAGAAGACCTCTTGTACCAGGATCTCTCAGACAGGTAACATTTGTTAATCTATCCAGGTTCTTGAAAGTCCTGATATTTATTCTCTTCACTGCTAACATTTGACAGGATGAGTTATATTACTACTCAGACATACTCAGAGTTCATATTTGGGCTCAAAGTCCCACCACAATAAGTTAGTTATCGATTAAATAATAATAAATAAAAAAAAAAGACATCAGGATTGTATAAATCAATTTTATTGTGGCTTTACATAGAAAAACCCACCCCACACAGGCCAGATTTGAATGACTTTCTAGTTTTCTACAATAGCGTGTAATTGACTTCATATGTAAACCAATTTTGATCACTTAATACAGAGCTGCTACACATGGCATACCTTTCCCTATCAAGTTATGCAAATTTTGCACAAAATATAGCAAACCTAAACCCTGCAACCTGTAGCCCCTTTGGATGGGGATACACAAGATACAGAGTATTTCACCCTCTCATACACACACATAGAAAATCATCATCAACACACTGATCCAGAAGGTAATTTTCTGTTCATATGCTGTCATCCTTCTGTCCCACCCAAAAGGCCTTGTGCAGCTTTAACCCATGAGATAACCACTGCAAATGAGAAATCAAGCATGATCATAAATACATTACATTTATTGGTTCATTACAAAATCATCATGCATAATCTGAAACAGGCTGTGATTTTTGCCAAAGCATAAATCAGCATCAAGGTAAATTAAGTACACACCCTGTATTTGTAGTGTACAATGGGCGTTCAAGGCAAACCAGGATTTGTGATGAAATTTCTCATGAGTGAAGGTGTAAAACTAATTAACATTTAAAGAAGACTTCAAGCACAGTACTGTGATGTGACTCTTAGCTGGGGCAAAACACCTGAATGGTGCTTTAAAGAAGACTCTATGTTTGTGAATGATGATCCCAGCTGAGGTGGCTCAGAGCTCACTGAAGTCATTCCTATAAACATTTAGCAAATGGAACGCCTGATCCTTGAAAATTGACGGATAAAAATTGTCGCGAACTTACAGAAGACACACATCTGTCTGTGGGAACTGTACATACTATCATTCATGAACACCACTTGTACATTACAGGAATTCCAATGGAAGTTATTGCCAGACATGAAGCAGGCAGTCTGATCACGGCTCCTGCTTACGGAGAGAGCCTTCTACCTTGTTGGTGTCCAAGCACTAGTGAAATGCTAGGATGAATGCATTAGTGTAGCAGGGGATCATATAGAGAACTAATGGTAATTTTAACTCTAAGAACTGTGTTGTTATTCTACACAATCAACGGTCCCGGTTTGACTTGAACACCATGTATTTCTGAAATGTATTGCATGTGTTGTGAACACTTTCTCTGACTAAAGTAAAGGTTGGACTTACGGCAGCTTCATTCTCATGAACACTCGGGCCATGAAGAAGCTCAGCAGCACGCTCACAAAGCCAATGAAGAGAAGCAAGAAGCGGTTGAGTTTAGGAATGTTCGGGGCATTGGAGCGGTCCAGAATAATGAAGCCAAGACCACCCATGGTAAAGAGGAAGCTGGATGCCAGACCCTCCATGATGTACTGCCCATTCACTCTGACACACACAGACAGCATGAATGGTTTCATATTTAAAATAATTAAAAATAATTCAATATTTAAAACTTTATATGCAAGCTACAGAAAAGTGGGTGCCATTGGCAGGGCTCATAAAACTTACCTGTAAGCCAAAAATGCCACAGGTCTCTGGTGACCATGCTCATCAGTCATCGAGCCCACGCTGGGCGGCTCAACGATAACATCATAGATTATACCTGAAAGTAAAAAACATTTGGGATTGTAAATCAATTAAACAGATAGTATTGTTGTTGTTGTTTTCTGGCTACATGGTAGCAGAATAAGTTGTTGCTTCTCAGCTTCAGGGCTTCTGTTGAACCCTAAGCACAGAGTACCTGTATCTGTCCAGGTTCTCCCCGTATTCATGTGGAATTATGGGTTTCCTTTTACGGAAACAAAAAAAAAATATACCAGCTGGTGAAGCGGCAAAAGTAAACTGCCCATAGGTGTGTATAGGCTCAGACTGCTGAGAGCTTAGCCAGGATAAAGCACGTATTAATGGAAACTAACAAATGTTCTATTCCTCATCTTTTTTTTTTTTCCATTTTATGACCATTTTCAATGTATATTATTATTCATATGATGTGTCTCTATGTGTAAAATGTATAATAATAATAATAATAATGATGATGTTGTGGCGGCACGGTGGTGTAGGTTAGCACTGTCGCCTTGCACCTCCAAGGTTCAGGTTCGATTCCTGTCTCTGTGTGCAAGGAGTTTGCATGTTCTCCCCGAGCTTGGTGGGTTTCCTCCGGGTACTCCGGTTTTCTCCCACAGTCCAAAAATATGCAGCTAATCAGACTAATCGGCGTTCCCAAATTGCCCGTAGTGTGTGTGTGGATTGGCACCCTGTCCAGGGTGTACCCTGCCTCATGCCCTAAGCCTCCTGGGATAGGCTCCTGGTCTCCGCGACCCTGAATACAGGATAAAGTAGTATAGAAGATGAATGAGTGAGTGATGTTGTTGTTTTATACCAGACCAAGCTAGCTATCTTAAGTTAATAGACAAAAACAAAAATGTCGGTGGGATTATACGATATGTATTAATACATCTAATGATACATTTATTTGCCTTTTCCCCAGTTTATATGCTATGCGACAGATAGACAACTTAAACGATACTACAGTCTGCAGTTTAGCTACTGTAAATGGGAGACATGAGCTAGCTAACTAGTTTAGCAGGTTGTGTTTAACATTACTAAACGTCGTTGCACACTGTTCAAGAGAAATTAGAACTATTACCGTAATGCTCGTAGTGTATAAAATATAGAATGTTTCTATTTTAAAGGGAGCAGTAAGCTGTTAGCTGGCAGGGAATGTCCACAGACAGACAGCAGGCTAACTGAGTCCTGATTCAACACACACACTCACTCACTCACTCACCCCCAGTGATGAGAAAGTAGGACACGATCACCACGGCGTACACGGTCATGGCGGAGGGCATGTGCAGCCAGGACGGCTTCTTCAGTTTGATGTTCGGACATTCTAACACCGCAAACGGCAGGCTGATTAAAGTCTCCATAACTCCTCTCCTTGTTCCTCTCCTGGCTGGTGTCACTGCAGCGCCGTAAGAGCGACGTGTACAGGAAGTAGTTCTCTCTCACTCTCACACACACACACACACACACACTCAGCATCCACAGCTAACCGCCACAATAAAGGACTCCCTTCAAGAAATAACGCCAATAGTTTATACAGTAGATTGCTAAACTACACGCACAAATTTATAATTAAATATTATTAATTAATTAATCTGTCTTGTCTTTTGCCAACACTTGAACTACGTTTAAAAACTCGCAGTTCTGTCCAATAATGTCAAAATAACAGCACGCCAGCTGTATAGCCCTGCGCGTTCACACATCTGGATGTGCTCCATTCTGTAGTGATCATGACTATGCCCTATTCCCTCAGAAGGGAATCCCGGTCTGCTGTAAGAAGACTCACGTTCTCATCTAATAAAAAAGGATAATAATACTGTTTTTAATTGACTTAATTTAGATTAGATGTAGATAATTAAAAATAATTAATAATTCAATTATTTGTCACATGTGACCCTATACACACACTCTGGCTGTAGAATTTATTTTAATTAGACAAATACATCATTTTCCATCATCATGAAGCACTTACTAATGAAAATGAATAAAATGTTTATTCCCCATCCTTATTTTCCATTTTATGACTATTTTCATTGCATATTATGCTTTTTATGGTCTTTGATGTGTCTTTATGTGTACTTGATACGTCTTTATGTGTACTTGATACTATCAAAAGCTCTCAAAGGAAAACGTGTAATAATAATAATAATAAGCATAAGGCTTTAATGTACCGCTGTCATTAATCACAGTGTGGGCAGAAGTATGCAAAAACTCACAACATCCTTAGATAGCAGTCCTCTGCATTCAATCCAAAGTTTTGGCTTCAGCTCTTCAATAAGCATTTCGCTGTAACAAGCTGTTTAGTGTTGAAAGTTTGTCCTGATGATGTTCCAATAGTCCCACTTGAGAATGAATTTTCCAGCTGATGGCTGACATCTGCTGTTTCCTCTCAGACTCGTAGGTGATGAATCAGTGTCTCATCACCCGTAATGATTCTCTTTAAAAAAAAACGCTCACCTTCCTTACACTATCGGTCCAAATTTGTCCACATGCTTCTGTTTGTGCTCTCAGCTCCAGGTACACCCCCCAGACCACAAAAGATTAATCCCTGCATGCTGCTCATCTTTTGTGCAAATAAGTGGAGCATCCATTTTTGCTCACACCGCAGTTAAACATGAACTGATGTAACACGTTCACACCTGCACAGACTAAGGAGACAGAAAGCACTGATAAGAGTGCCGCCAACCTAAGTTTTAATATAACTGAAGTGAAGATCAACATTTTAACTATATTTTGCTAAAATGAATAAAATGACTCGAAAAAGATTTATTTTCCTGAGTGAGACTCAAAGATTTGAGCTGGTAAAATGATCTGTACTTTCCATCACCACCTCAATGTGACATTAAAACAGCTCCACTAACACCTCTAAAGGTGTGCTGTATCTGGCACCAAAATGCTAGCAGTAGATCCCGTAAATTGGGGCCTCCATGGAGCAGACTTGTTCGTCCAGCTCATGCTACAAATGTTCAATCGGATTGACACCTGGGGAATTTAGAGACCAAGTAAGTACTTTGACACAATCCTCAAACCATTCCTAAATGATTTTGCAGTGTAGCAGGATGTATTATTCAGGCCACTGCCATACTGTCTGCAACAATTTATATTAGGTGTTATGTTTTAAAGTAACCTCCACATGAATGCCTGGACCCAGCATTTTTCAGCATTTTTCTTTTTAGTTAATCCACTGAGAAGAGAATTAAGCAAAACTGCTGAGGTGATGGTACCTCTTGGAGTTTCAAGAGGTACCATCACCTCAGCAGTTTTGTTGTTTCAGCAAAAAAAAAAAAATCTAATTAAAGTCTACAGTTAATATTTGGTTCATATTTCATAGACGCATTTTCACAAGAAACCCCATAAGCATGGTCAACTATCAACCATATAACATTTGATTACTGCAATGTTATACACGGAATATACTCCATTTAAAATTGTTTATTACTTTTACAGCATTTCGCAGACAGCTTTTCCCAGGATGATTTTGAGCTACCAAGAACACATCTGAAAGATGTTGTTTCATGCACACTATCTAGAGAGATATTAAAATTAACTGATAAATGAGGCCCAGCAAGTTTTTTTTTTTTTTTTAAACAAACAACTCTCAAACTCCACATTTTATAAAACATAACAGGACACAATCAAGTGTGTTCAGAAACATTTATTTTAAAGTACAAACACCCATTTACTTTGTTTTCTGACTCTGTGCCTGTGCCTTGAGTACTTTGACAACGATCTTCTGCTCCTCGATAAGGAATGCACGCTTGATCCTGGAAAATACACAAAACATTTAAGTTAGCTTCACAATGTACACAAGATCCACTATATTATACCAGCACAAAAAAAAAAAAAAACTACCAAATGTCAAACATTTCACACAAAAATCTGCTACCTGCATCCCTAACCCCTTATTTAAAAATAAATAAATTTAAAAAACTGTTGACACTCGGGTTGTTTGTCTCCTTCCAAATCACACAATTAAAATCACCTTTGTGTGACTTACTGGTGTGGCAGTAGCAAATACGGGACAGGACACATTTAGTTAGTTACAGTAACCTTTTTGAACATACTAGTAAATTTTAGGATACTTCCAGCTATACTTACCCAAACCACCCTGTCATGCTTAACTCTCAATGAAGCTCACGAGAAGTGAAGTTAGTAGCAGTACATATTCCTGCTATATTACACTATTCACAACCCAAACCTATTTGTGATACAACTACGAGCAGTAATTGTACAAGTACACAATTAATAATAATAATAATGGTACTTATACAATAAGTACAATTATTATTAAGTAATAAGATAAATTAATCATAACCAACTATTGGAGTCTGTCCTAAAGTATGAAAAAAAATATATTTCTATACAACAAAAAATATAAAGCTTCTATTACTCAACCGACCGTTATCACTTTAATGCTCTTACCTGTCACGGACACACTTGGCGCACATGGAACCACCATAGGCTCTGCTCACATGCTTCTTGGTCTTTGAGAGCCTCATCAGAACCTGAGGTCTCACTGCACGGATCTGTTCAAAACAACCATGTAACCATTTAGAATTCCAAACAGTCAACCATCAACAAACATCAATAACAGTTACATGATCACAGTACCTAGCTCCTATTTGGGTAAAAATATCAAAATATTCAAATAACTGCATCAAGTTAGATTAGGGGCAAAACATGTCCACCTTGAACTTTAGATGACATGCTCAACCTAATACAGATTATGCAATGCTGATGAAGTTAGGTGCAAATTAAACTATGATTGGACTGTCAAAATGCTACCCAGCTTTGATGTTTAAGATAAAATTTAATAGATACAATTTAAATAAGAAATTAATTTAACGACTCCTTGTGATTTACATACTTCAAGAGCCTTCACTCAGAATGACTGAATATGAACATTCAAGTCAAACCAGGACTTTTGATTGTGCAGTAGAACAGAACACAGTTATGAGAATAACTACTACCCTTTATTTCTTTTATAATCCCCTGCTAGACTAATGCACTTATCCCCAAGTTTCAATAGTGCTTGGACACCAACAAGGTATAAAGTTGTCATTACACCTGAGCCATGATCAGACTGCCTGCTTCATGTCTAAAACCCTGACCTGCCAGGAACTCCTTTAATGGCTCAAAACATGTGGAAATTACTTGAAGCGAGGTCAGGCCTGTACAGGGGATGTGGCAATAACTCCCAGCCGTGTTCTTGTAGTGTGCAAGTGGTGTTTGGAAACAATTGTGTACAGTTCCCACAGACAGATGCATCTCTTCCACAAGTTGCCGACAAGTTATTCGTCAATTTTCATTAGATCAGATCAGATGTTCCAACTCGCAGAATATTCACAGGACCAACTGCAGTGGGCTCCAAGCTACCTTGGGTGGGATGTACAGTCTCTTTTAAACGTTTGCGCCATTCAAGCTTTTTTTTACTGCGACTACGAGTCTCATCACTGTGCTGGGCTTGAAGTCTTCTGCAAATGTCAATTTGTTTTACACCTTCATTCACGAGAAAAACTTCACAAGTCCTGGTCTGACTTGAACACCCTTCGCCACTAAGGTTTGGAAAAGTTCTACACTTTGGTCCACACACACAGGTTCCCAAAGTGGGGTTTGTACAGCATGGCCATAGACTTCACACTTGTCACAACTCACAATAACTGATGTTACTATATTAGTTTATTTGATAACTTTAATGAAATGTCAATCTCAAACCGAGTGTCAGATTCAGAAGGGTTAGTATATGAAGCAACACTTACACCACGCAGTCTACCGGGGCAGATTCCACATGCTGACTTGGGGGACTTGCCAGTCTTTTTGGTGTAGAGATACACGATCCGGTTACCAGGGGTCCGGGATCTGGCGGCAAAACAAACAATTGTTCATCAAGTTCACCATCAATACTAACTAGCAAAACTAACTGATCTATAGGACGATAATCCACGACGACGATATGATGCTGTTGGCACCTTGACTTTGATCATTTCCTAATGAGATATTTTAAATTATTTAGCGAACAATGCTCTTAAATGAGACTTTAACAGAGCAGTCATATTAAGATAACACCAAATAAGCTACTCGGCCTAGTTAAGTGTTGTCAAAGCATTGAATATAACACAAAGTGCTTTCAGGATGTTTAGACCTGGCACAACCAAATTACTTAATTTAGTTAAATTAGTTAATGTCTGTGTTCTGCATCCTTGATCTGCTGAATGCAGAAAATGACCACCAAATGCTGTTAACCTTAATGTCCATGCATGGCTGTGTGTGCAAGAAGAGAGAATGAGCCCAACTCACAGCCTGGTCTTGTTGGAGGTGGTGTTGTAGGACAGCCTACGGCGGTAAGTCAGGCGCTGAACCATTTTGACCTGGAGAACAAAAATACAGACAGATTAATAAGGACAGTATTGCTGCTAAATAAATACTTAGTCACCCATTTTAGCTGGAAAAGGCGTTGCTGGGTTGTTATATACGTCATAATTCATAATACTTTCTCAGTAAATAATACTAAATTATTCAATGAGTGAGGAATCCTGTAATTTAAGAACATACAGAACAAATTAGATTCAGGGAACATATAGCTTTATAACAAGGGCCTGGAGTTTCGCCGGTTTTAACCAACTAGCTCACATTTTCGCTACCACTAAAGCAGGGCAAATTAAAAGCTATCAAATATAAAAACCGAGCCAATATCACACAAGTGTACTTCTTTACACTGTTAATAACACATATAAACGAAAACGACTTGTAGGTGAAGTTCCAAAACTGAAGATTACAAGCGATTATGTTTTCGTTTCTTCCGCGAAAAGAAGAAATCCGCCATACCTGCTATCACCGAAACGGAAGAGGAAAGAGGAGAGGTAGGGTGAAAGTTGAAAACCCATCGAGAACCGGAAATGGTGTTTTTGATGTAGTCAAATTAAAAGTCTGCCGACACGGCCATCTCGTGGATGTTCTCAAATGTTCAAAATGTTGACCGGATTTAGAGAAAGTCGCAGCTCTCTGTTCACCAAAACAAGACTCAATGGCAAATAATTTATATATAGGTCAGGCAGGTGGATTGTGTAATATACGCTGCACATTTCTTGTTCACTTGGCATTTTTCACATAAATTATTGTAAAATTGTAGAAATATTGTAATTTTTTTTAGCCTCAATGTTTAATTATTTTTATAATGGTTTTAATTTAATTGTACTCTCTAGCGCAATTTATTTAATCACAGAGAAATCTTTCTTTTTAGGTTACGGGCAGTCGTATAAGCATTTCACTGCATATCATACGTGTATGATCATATTCTGAATTTAATGTATAATTATAAGCTTTTATTGTTGTCATATGGACACCCATTGTCCACTTTAATAGGAACTGCTTTACACCTGCTCAATTATGCAGTTACGATCAGCCAATTATGTGGAAGCATTGCAATAAACCTATAAATCATGGCGATACAGGTCAAGAACATTTTGTGTTTTGTGACCCTTGGCTAACAGGAGTAGAATTTGGAAATATAATATACATTATGAATTTAAATTTTCAACACTTTGGAAGTTTATAAATGCTTACACATTTATAAACTTCCATGTTTCCTGTCCTCGCTAATGACTCATTAAAAAATTTAAAACATTTAAAAATGCATGCTCAAACATGTCTTTAAATAAAATAGAATAGAAGTTTTGTTAGGGAAGTTCAGGTAATCTGGAGTGGGGCATTCATTCTTCATCTATACCAGTTATTCTGTTACAGGGTCACGGGATCGTGGAGTCTATGACGGGTGGGCTTTGGACCACTTTTGCACCACTGCTCCCGTGGCCAGGGTTTGGTCATTGAGTGGTAATTAAACCTACCATTGAGCCACCAGCGCCCTGCAAAAAGTTACGAAATTAAGTTAGCAAATATGTATAACTTCTAATTAGCAGTTTGCTCCTGATGAAGAAGCAGAGGGCGATGATGGCGAGGAAAAACTCCCTGAGATGAGAATAGGAGCAAGAGAGGAATCAGACTCAACAATGAAGATTGATATAGCAAGGAATTGATTTGCAGTCTGTGTCATACGGTGTGCTGAATCCCCTGAATAGTTAATAGAAAAGGCAATTTAAACAACTGTATATATATTTGTTTAAATTGCCTTTTCTATTAACTATTCAGGGGATTCAGCACACCGTATAAAAGTACTTGTTCAAGCCAAGGTTTGATATGGCACCTGTTGCTCAAACCTTGGCTTGAACAAGTACTTCTATTTTGAAACGCGTTGTTGCCGCTAGCATAACCTTAAACACGAGCTACTGTAACTAGCAGCAGGTTGATGTGAGTTTTTAAACCGTGCAGTGATCAATGTTGTGTTCAGATAAAAACGTGTCCACTGTCTGAGATGAACCGCGAGGTTACATGCAGACCCGAAGGCTTTTGGAGTGCGGTTGATGTCTGGATAAAGAAGCCGCATGTAGTGAATAAGCGGCTGTGCGGAGCGATAGAGACAGAATACAGGCATGTGAGCTGTGAAGAGCTCGAGCTCTGTCTCTGCAGCGTCACTGGCGGCAGTGTGCGGGATTTCCCGCACATCCTCACTTTCCTGCGCGCGCTCACTGCGGGCACGGGCCACCAGACTGCACCAGGCTGGAGTGTAGGAGTGAGAACCATCATCCCTAAAGCATGTGCGCAGAGCGGTGCACCAAAGCGGTACAAGGAAGTGGTTGTCAAAGGTAAGATAAAGACTAGAACTAACAGATATTTTATTTTGTGTTTTGTATGTTTTGTTGCTTTAAGTTATGCCAGTGTACTCCTTAATTCTCCAGACTTGAATGGGCAAACAGTGACGTTTCTGCCAATTGAAGAAAACAGTGAAGGCCACATCATTCTAAAGGAAAGCAATGTTTATCAGATCCAGCTTCAGGAAAAGACAGATGATTGGTGAGTGCCTTCTCAGATTACTTTGAGTGAGAACCACAATACCTGGAATGAAAGAGGTAACCTAACTCCCTGTTGAGAAAGCCTCGCTTTTTTTTCTTTAGTAAGACCAGAGTTCTCTTCCTATTACTAAGAATGTCCTGATTCTTAGCCGTACATTTGCTTTTAGGCCAATACTGGCCTCGAATGTGTCTATAGGAAGATTTTATCATCTGATCATTAATCATGGCGATGCATGTGATCTGGCATATGAATTCAGTACCCAAGCCTTAAAGTACATTAGTAACATATTGTATATGTTACTTGACGCGATTAAATTAAATTACCTAAACATTTCAATTATATGAAAAAGATGTGACATTGGATTTGAGTCAAACCTTTAAAGAGCTAAAGAGTCCTTTTATATACAATATGTTAAACCAAGGGGGGGGAGGAGACAGAGGACAGGCAATTAATAGTAGTTAGAAGGAAGAAAGGGACTTCTTCAAACTTGTTATAATTAAGCACTTTAGGAAATGCACCCTTAGATTCAGCAGAGATGCATTTCTACACTATAGACAATTCTGTGCAAAGTGCCTAAAGATACAATTAAAAAATTGCTTGTGTATGTAACAACCTCAGCAGCAACCTCATTTCCCCTATCATCTGTTCCAACCACTCAGCATTCAGCATCATCAATATACTAATCACCTGCCTGATCATCTGTCATCATCTGCACTTGTTTCTCACTGGTTAAGTTAGACTTTCTAATGATTGAATGGTTCATAGGTCACTGTGTGGCTTAACAAACAAAAACATTACTCTAAAACTGGTCAGGTTCAAGGACTGGACTGAAAATGAGAGCCAAAAAGTTGTTTAGGAAGCCTGGAGAATACATAAAAGTGCAAGAAGGTCTGGCTCTTTGAAAGTGAAGTATGAAGAAATGAGTTTAAAGACTTTTGCACAGTATTATAGCTTTTAAACAGATACTGCCACCCATATTCAAAAATTTATATCCCTGTTGCCTGAAATTGTCCTTTTTATCCATATTTCTGTTGCATGGTTGTTATGATTAGACATTTGCTGTAACTATTTTTTTACCCTATGTCAGCCAGTGTGGAAAAGAGAATCTTAAAGGATTAGATCAGACCGTATTAAAATCCACATTTTTATCACACAATTCCTTACAGAAACAATAACATCATTGATTAATAGGCCATCTGGGATGTAAATGGATATTCACAGATGTTTCAGTACAGTTTGTGCTTACTGATTCCCCTAACTTATAAAAGAGACGCTTGAAGAGACCATGCACGGTTATTAAAAGGATGCCCAAATTGATATTGTATTAATAAGCATATAATTTGGGCATCAAAATAAGCACAAACTGGCTCGAAACATCTAGAAACTAGAAACGCTTATCTGGAAAAACTGGAGATGGTTGAATCTTTACAGCTTTATTATCAGTATGTGCACTGTATATTTCTGCCTTGCTTTAGGATACTGTCTCTTCATACCCTGAGACCTGATCAGTGGTTTAGTGATGCTGTGGGCTACCCAAGACTCACCTGGCTGACATCAGAGCTACTTCCTAAACTAGCACGCTGGGCCGCAGAGGACAAAGCTACAGAGTTTAAGAGTACTCTGTCTCTCATATCTGTCGAGAAGTACAGCATACTCTACCAGCAGCTAAAAATCAAATACAAAGAGCTCGTCAAGGTAAAGAAATTGCTGAGCAGTTTGTAATTTTGTTCTTTAGGATTAATTTTCTTACAAATATTTTATACAGTTTGTTTTTAGAGTTAATACAACTGTGTCGTAGGTCTGGCCTGAAGTTACTGACCCTGAGAAATTTGTCTTTGAGGATGTTGCCATTGCTACGTACCTTCTTGTGAGTTTAACCTCATTTTTTCAATTATTCCTTAGTGTTATACAGGTACAAATGTTTCACAAATACGATATGTTTCTGGAGCACAACTTGAGGTTGTCCAAGTTAAACATGTATAAATTAGTAATGTTTTATTTAAAAAATGTCATGTTTGTGTGAAGTGTTTTATCATGTCTCTGCAGATTTTATGGGCTGAAGAGCGAGCTGAAAAAGGAATAACATCCAAACAGTCTTTTGTGGACCTCGGTTGTGGAAACGGTCTGCTCGTCCACATATTAAACAATGAAGGGGTATGTCTGCTCTGTTATTTTCATTTCTGTTTCACTGGTGTAAAATTATTAAACAATGCATAATGACCTTTGCCACTAAGGTCTTCTAATCTACCAAGATTTATTTAGCATTAGAATCAATGACACGGTAGAAGCAGGTGAAGAGGATAATGAAACCACCTAGCTTTTCTTTCACCTTTTTAATCATACGCCAGATTAGAAATTCATACCCTTCACAGTCCCCCACATGCAGTCACACTCAGATGCTGAAAAGTAATTGTACATAGTAACCTTGATATGCGTGGGCTGATTAGTCACTGATTGTGTTGGCTAGAACAGTCACTGACTTTTATTTTACAGCATCCTGGAAAGGGAATTGACATTCGCAAGCGAAAAATCTGGGACATGTATGGACCCAATACACACTTGGAGGTAAGAGACTTTACATCAGCACAGATGCTGCATGTTAATGCTTTATAAGAGAGTCACAATAATCCTCATTTATAAATGGATGAAGCTTCCACTTGTGCAAGAAATCTGAAAATCCACCCAGAATAGTAGAGATGAAAATCACCAGTCACCACCTGACATGATATTATCATGATAACTACAGTAGGTGCCCATTCGATTAATTTTGCGATTCTGTAATATTGCATTATTATTATAATAATTTTTTTTTTTTTTTATACAGTTTTAAGACATTGAACCCTTGAAAAATAAAAGTTGTTGTCATAACCCAAAACATTTACTGTATATCCTAGAATAATACTTAAGAATAGTTTAGAGTGTACCACCTGGATTATAAAGAAACTGTGATGTTTTACCTCATCAAATGTATCCAGGGACTTGAGCACAATTGTGGGCACGCTGCCTCGTGCAGCTTCTTACATGCGTTACATATTCAAACAAACCAGTGACAGAAAAGGGAAAAAAGGGGGAATGAAGCACAGTGTATATTCATTTATTGTTGTCACTTAAAAAAAACTCTTATGACCTTTAAATTGTCTAACTGGCATGCAGTTTTGTTTATGGATCATAGTTTGGCGTACTTGATTAAATTACTCACATATAATCTTACAAAAATTTTAATCGTAATACGGACCAGTGCAGTTATTTAATCACAAAAAACTGCAAATGATTACAAATAATAGGCTCATAGTCTGCAGTTTAGGTCTGGAATTATTTTAATTACTTGCTTTTATATATATATATACACTACCGTTCAAAAGTTTGGGGTCACTTTCTAACTCCATGATCGTTCCTGATTTTTATTTCT
>JAQMYJ010000001.1:21668063-21712727 GCA_030014305.1 Clarias laeviceps
TGATTTTGTTATTGAAAAAGTTCATGAAATCCTCACTACTGTATGTTGTTGTTGTGGAGATTTCTGCAGTGGTCTTGATTTTAGTTAATTTAGCTATGGTATTAAATAAAAATCTAGGATTATTTTTGTTATTTTCTATAAGAGTGGAGAGACTGGGGAAGAGTATGTATATATTTCCTGTTACACCATAAGATCGACTAACTAGGTACCAACCGCTCGTAATCTGACATTTGTCACAGAACCAGTAACCTCAGCTACAGTAGATCATGTAGCCTGGACCATATCAATGGCAGAACACCTTTTCCTTGAGGAAATGCAGACACATTTCCCCGAGCTTGAATAATGACAGGGAGAGAAATGGCCAGCTGTGGCTGAATCTGGGCCAGTGGGAAGGATTTGGAAGAAAAGATGCACTTGCTTCTGTCTTCACTAAGAATTAGAGACTGGTCTGAGGTCTGTGGTGTTCTGTGACTATTAAAAGGATTTTTTATTCAAATATAGCAGCCATCTCATCTAATCCAAGGTGCCCTCATACCTTAGTGCAGGTAGTACAATTTAAGAATAGTACTGATTTATAGCATGAAATGAGAGAGGAAGAAAACGCACAAGGGAGTTAAAGTTGCAAAACAGTGGAGAGATTGAGATCATAACTGGCTTTGTTGAGTGTGTGTGTTTGTGTGTAAGTGAGAGGTGGGGAAATCAGTGTGGTCAGTCTGAGGTTATTGGCAGAGTCACCGAACTTGGTAAATATTGCTTTTAAGACATGTGGATTAATTGTTCATGGCTGTTGGAAACATTTGGAATATTCAGAGATCGTGTTCTCTCCTCTTGTTCTTTCTGTGGATAAAAAGAGAGACCGTATGAGACCAACAGACGTCTTCTATTAACATCCAATCTCCTTCCTTTTCTGCAAAGCAACTTGACACAGACACACATGTGACTCCTGCAGATTCTACAAATTATAGTGATTTTTTTAATAGATAGACTTTTTTATTATTTTCTCGAAATGTTAATAAAACAGTGAAATATGACATAACAGTCCAGAAAGACTTTAGATGAGCTGGCTGTTTCTGCTCTGCTCTGAGTATATACACTGTGTAACAGATTCCTGTGGCACATCAGGAAGGCAGATGAAAACACTATTCTCCTATGCTTTCTCTGGAGCCTGTATGGCATTAGCCCAAGTGTGTGCTGCCAGAAGCTAGAGAATGGCCATGGGCTCTGTCCAACCAAAGACCTTCTGCTGCCCACACACATCTGTCGAGCTGTTACCTGAGAAACCGATAATACACAGTGACTAAGACTCTTTCCCCTCCCTGTGACAGTCCTGTTTGACATGGACTCGAGCTGACAGGTCCCTGCTCACTTCATCTGAGGTGAAACTTTTGTTTGAATTTACCTCTGGACTTTACCTGGTACTGCATGCCCAGAATAGGAAGGACACATATTTAATTCTAAAAATGTCATGATTGAAGATAAAGGAATTCCCTTATATTGGTTAATGTTATGATAGTAAATATCATGCTGGGATATATAAATGTGAGGATGTAACATTTCTTTTAAATAAATTGATTATCAGTAAACAGCATCAGCTCATCTATTAACTGTCACATGTCTACATTTTACTCTTCTCTTGAAAATAAAATAAGAATCATTTAAAGATATAAGGAGCCAAATGTGCAGCAGATTGAAATGGAGTAGGGTACTTATGCAAATACTTAAAGTAAATACCTTTAGTGAGTGTGGTAAACATTAAGCTGGCCCTTAACCAATTATTATAATTATATTTATACAAGTCTCTCTAAATAAATGCCTTTTAGTTAGTGTGACAGACAGGCACCAAGTTGCCCCATAACCAATTATTAGAATTATATTTATATAAATTTTTGTGCAGTTTAGAAATAGTTCAACTACATTTATGTCTACACTTTTTCTTGCTTCACATCTCAGCCGTTTGCCCTGATACAAATGGCAACCAACCAATTTTTTCAGATTTTCTCAGCTGATTGTCATTGTTCAGGCAACAGACTACTGCAAAACCATATGGACCTGAATGTTATTGCATATGCAAGGAATTAAATATATGCAAGGTGCAAAAGGTTACTGTATTGGTTAGCTGGAGAGATGGGAAGTTGAGATATGAGAAAAGAATTGTCTCCCTTATATGAGAAAATTGCTACTGTATCTACCTCATATTTATATGTCTCCATGGGATATTAAGTGCTGAGAAACTTTGCTTCATTTGCAAATAACTAAACAATATCAAATAAGAAAAAAAAACTTATGCCTCTTAAAGCCAATATGTACAAACACACCAGTGCAAAAGATACCCAAGGGGATTCTTTATGTCCCAAGAGTACACAAAATAAGTTTTTAGGCTTTTTTAGTGTTGCACATGTGCAAAACTACCACTGAAGCATTATTTTGTGCTCTCGAGTTAGCACATTAAAGTGATGATTCATGACATTACATATCCTGTCCTGAATTTCTGCTGAAATGAGACATCTAAAAGATACCCACATTAATCTTATACACAGGGTGTCCCAAAAGCCTAAAGACATAGAGGAATATATATGTATATATTCTCATTTTTTTTTAAACACATGAAGACATTTCTCCTACATATGATTGAACAGCTTGTGTTAATACATCTGGTTTTATGCATGTACTGTAACTTCAAATCCATTCCTTAAAATGGCTTTTGTATGGTTGCTTTTCGTGATACATGATGGTGTATGGTATCTGACGCCAGGACCTTAGCGGCAGATTTTATGCCCAGCTCATCCCAGAGATGCTGAATCAAATTGACGTCTCAGAAATTTGGAGGTCAACACCTAGATCTCTTTGTGATGTTCCTTAAATCATTCCTAAAAAAAATTATTCTGCGACACAAGGCTACTTCCATTAAGGAATACATTGCTATTAAGGGATGAACTTAAAATGTAGGTATGTGATAATGTAGGTCAGTTGCCCAAAGCATAACATTGCCTTCACCCCTTTCAATCTTCCCATAGTGCATCCTGGTGCCATCTCTTTCTCAGGTGCCCCCTGTCCACATGATGGACAAGAAAACATGATTTATCAACCCAGGCCGCCTTCTTCCACTGTCCATGGTCCAGTTCTGATGCTCATGTGGCAATTGTAACCACAACCGCAAGATGTGATAGGAAGGTGTCAGGATACACAGTGTATCATAGCCAATATAAACTTTTTCAGGGTACAACAATCAGCCATAACATTATGACCACCCACTTAATATTTACAACTCACCCTTTTGTCACCTCCATGACCCTGTCGTTGCTTTATTGGTTTTCCTTCCTTTGACCATTTTTGGTAGGTCCTGACCACTGCATACTGGGAACATCCTGCTATAGCTGCAGTGTTGGAGTTGGTCTGACCCAGTCATCTAGCCATATCAATTTGGCCTTTGTCGAAGTCACTCAAATCCTTACATTTGCCTATTTTTTCTGCTTTCAACATGTCAACTACTGAAACAAAATGTTCATTTACTGCCTAATATATCCCCTCCACTTCCAGATGCCATTGTAACAAGATATTTTAACTGGAGCTACTTTGACAAGAACCAAATTGTGATGGTTAGACATCTGGATCAGAGACTGGAATGTTTCCAGTCTGTGGTGGTCAAGATCTCCCAAAAGTGGTAAAATGATGGAAAACTGGTGACAGGGTCATTGCTTCAGCTACTATTCCCATAGTGTTGTTGCCAATACCCATCAGTGACTCTTAGGTGCTTGTAAACTTGTCATAAGGTCCATACATTTTGGAACAAAGATACGTTTAATGGCAGTTGGCCTCTGTACACCAACACATTGAATTTGAAATTAAACACTGTGAGCAAGGTCAAGAGTTTCAGCTTTAATTCAAATTTGTGGGATCATAAACAAATAGCTTACAAGCAGCAGCATGGCCAGGTGTGTGTTCCCTTGTTGCTCCATGATGAATCAAGCAGATAAAATGTTGGGAGGTGGTGAGTGTTACGTTTAGTAGCCGAATTTTCAATATGAGGTCCAAAGTAGATGACAGCTGAATTTTATACATAGTGAAGAAGAATTCTTTCACTACATCTACCCAAGTTAAGTGTCATTGTCAAAGTTTACAGTCAAGGGACGGCTTCATGACATTAATACAGAAGCTTCACAACAAGGTGCAAACCATTGGTAATTCTTTAGTACAGAAAGGCCAGATTTGCCATTTGCCAGATTTTTTGGAATCAGCTTACCACATCTGTCAAACATGTGTGTATGGCTGCCACTGGTGGGATATTGATGACCTGATTGCTAATAAAAGTAGCCAGATAAATTATAGGGCTTATAGGGCTATATTTTTTGCTCACATTGAGCCAAATGCTGTGAAACTGATAGGACATTGCTTCATATTGCAGATGGATAATGACCCAAAAAACCTACAGTGAAAGCTACCTAAGACAAAGAAATGGTATATTCTTTACTGGCCCAAATCAGTTATCTGCTCTCAACCCAATAGAGCATGCTTTTCACTTACTGAAAACAAGACTGAAGGCAGAGAGACCCACAAACAAGCAGCAGCTGAAGACAATAAATGCCTGGCAAAGCATCTCAAAGAGGGAAGCTTAGTATTTGGTCATGTCCATGGGTTTCTGATTTCAGGCAGTGCAAATGATTAAGTGCAAAGGATTTTCATCCAAGTATTAAAGTCAATATGGTTGTAATTATTTTATTAGTTTGTTCCATTATTTATGAGCCCCCCTCCCAAAAAGGGTGTGTCAGTGTGTATATGTGTGTATATGTGTGTGTATGAAAATGTTTGTTGTTCCTTAATGTTTAATGACACACTTTTCTCAAACCCCTTGAATTTAAAGCTCAAAATCTTATTCACATATTCAGTGTTTCGTTTTAAATTCAATGTGGTGGTGTACAAAGGCCAAATGCCAAAAAAAAACTTGTCTTTGTTTCAAAATGCATGAACCTGACTGTACACTTTAGTCAGGTAGACAGGTATTTGGACAAGGACACATATTCATATTTTTGCTTCTATATACCAACACGATGTATTTGAAAGCAATGTTGTTTTTTAGATTTTATTTCAAGTATTTTAAGTTCAGGAACCCTCAATATACAGTCCAAGAGGTGTCAGTGCAAAAGTAAGCTATCATTACACTGAAAAAACAGAAGACCTATAAGAGAGATAGCAGGAACATAAGGAGTGGTGCAATCACCAATTTGGTAACCAAGGAATTCATTGGTTAAATCAGTAACACTAATAGGCATGGAAGAACATCTAAAGTGGATGATCACAGAACTATTACTGTAGCTATAGAAAAAACAGTAAGGAGAGATGCACACTGCTGAATAATAAGCTCAATGCTCAATAAGCTCATGGTTTTTCATTGGCAAACAATAAACTTACTCACATATAGACAGACGAAAGGTCTGCATGAATCACACTTGGCTGAAGACAAATGCTAGAAATGAGGTTTTATGAACAAACCTTCATAAAAACATTTCATTCTTATTTTTTTTCCTTGCACTGTGTTTGGGCAGCATTCACTCAAAATAGCACCTTCTATGAACAGATAAATCAACAGGGTACCTTACACTTTAATTAAAGATTCACTAGAATTCAGTGCTGCTGCACGGCAGTTTTGAGGATCTTCACTTACTCTCCTGATTAGAGTTATGTAACACTGGTTAATACTGCATGCTCTGATGAAATAGTCATGAGAATGGAAGCTGCAGAGGAATAATGTTGCCCTGTCGGAAAACGTGAAGCACGGTGTCCTGCTGATCTTTATAGATTTAAGTACTGTCTTTAAATAGCATCTCTACAAAAAAAAGAAGAAGCCAGGATTAATTTGTCTTCTGTCACAATTCTTAACGTTATGCAGTGCGGGTGTCAGATTTCACCTTATGACAAAAGTATTGACACTTTCAGCGCACTAAAATCAGAAGATGTGTATATTAACATCTAGCCTGCAGTGTTGGTAAAGTATGTAAATTACAGCTTAAAATGTAGGCAAAATATTTCTTAGTGATGAATGCATTAATAAAGTATTCATTTTCTGTACCACTTCTAATGGATGCATTCAGGAGGGTGTGAAGTCTATCCCAGTGAGCTTATGGTACAAAGCAAGGGGCACCATGGATGGGGTGGCAACCTATTGCAGGGCACCGGCACATATACAGACACCCAATTATACACCACTGCTAATTCAGGAACACTATTCGGCCTACAATGCGTGTTGTTTGTCTTGGAACACAGGTTAGGTTAATTGGCGTTCCCAAATTGCACAGTGTGTGAATGAGAGTGTGAGTGTGTGTGTGTGTGTGTGCCCTGCGATGTATTGGCACCCTGTCCAGGGTGTACCCTGCCTTGTACCCTAAGTCACCGCCACCCTGAATACAGGATTAAGCGGTATAAATGATGAGTGAGTGAATATGGTCTATTATACAGAAAAACCTGTATACCTTGACCCAATCAGCAGTGATGATTAGTTCTTAATGCAACAAACAATAAATATGATACAAATCTTTAACAGTATGTGAGAACATATAATATAAATATCTTTTTTTTATGCAAACTAAATTCTGCTAGACAAATCAGCTTGCTATTTGCAGTCATTTTAGCTCATTATGGGAAGCTAAAACACCATGTGTAAGTTTCAGATTAGATGATATTTTCTAAAATATGATTTTCAGTAACCAGAAAAAGCAAGACTAACATTATAATTTGATCAAAGAATGGAAGATTAGAAATGAGCAATTACTGAAGTATGCCACAAGAATTTCACATTTCTGCAATGTGAGCTTCACGAAAATGTTTTTTTTTTCCTGTCATACTTTCTGTGCACTCAATAATTCACAATAAAAAGAACCACTTTTTAAAGTGCTGGTGGGACAAAGTCATCTGTGATATATGAAGCTGGTTTTGCAGACCTCGAGTTGGACTATAGGCATGAGTCACATTGTTTATGTTATATAACATCTCTCACACAGCCTCAGGAGCAGCTGAGCCCCAGACAGTGATAAATGTCCTGTGTGCCATGGCTGTCACATTTCTCCACAACGCTCTCCTACGGTTCACTCTACCTGTGACAGAGGTGCCTTTCGGGCCAGCATGTCCTGTGGGCACTGAATTATAGACATAATATCTGCTCAGTAGATTCCAAAAAGCTTGCCATGTAACTGTTGCTGTATTTGTATTCATTGTCCACTGTTATCAGTCACAAATTGAGGGTCAGAATTTTACATTAGAAAAAAATCAATCAGTGTGCAGTGTATGTCAGAAGCTGTACAACTCGACTTAAGCTGCCAGGAGAAGTAAGTGTCCTTCAGCAGGCTGTATAATTAACTGGTATGTTTTATGCTTTATTGAGGATTTCTGTGATCATGCCTTCAATACTTCCAGTTTGCTTGGGTTTTTTCCAAATCTAAATCAAATTTGACTAATAGCATTTGTATGCTTAGTTTAATTTCACTGTCAGCTTTCACTGCCAGATTAATATGTAATGTGCGTGCGTGTGTGTGTGTGTATGTGTGTGTGTGTGTGTGTGTGTGTGTGTGTGTGTGTGTGTGTGTGTGTGTGTGTGTGTGTGTGTGTGTGTGTGTGTGAAATACTCACCAGCTGGCATCAACCAGCTGGTTTTTGCTAGTGATAATAAATTCATTATGTTCCCACATTTCACATTCTCTCTCTCTCTCTCTGGTACCAGATCTTCCATGTCATATCATTTCAAACAACCTAAAATTGGAAACACTTTTATGACAAATCATAGAATCACACGCTATCATATTTATGAAGAGGTGTCTCAGTTCATGGCAACAGATGTCCTATAGAAACTCTTATTTGCAGCTGTATAAATACCACAAGCTATATAGATGTCCTTAGCTTGTTAATTTAATGAGCTACGTCTTGGCAGCCATATGTTACATACATTTTAATTCATCAGAATCAAGCCACGAAATTACACAAAATGCTTACCACAACATTTTTATTTATTTTCTTTCTTTCGTTCTTTCTTTTTTCTTTTTCTTTTAGGCAACAAGGGAGTAGAAAAATACAAAGAGCTGTTTAAAAAGCTTTGCTGGTCTTGACAAGCTGCCAATCTGGCAGCAAAGTTAACAGCCCATACTGAGCCATGACACTTGAACTGTGCTGGTGTCTTATCAATTATTTATCGTATATCAGCATTGCAAATATGACCGACTTTGATCAAACCACTCCTTCGGAGATGAAACTCAAACTTCCCTAACCTGTACATCTGGGAATACCAGTTTAAACTGGATTGTTGTTTAACATGTGGCTGAAGCTGGAGTCACTCAGAAATACCACAAATACAGCTAGGGTATTACAGCATTAATAAATAAGAAAGAGTCTTTTCAAATGTGACCTCTTTGTTGGTTTTGGTCCAAGGGGGTCCATCCATTTTCCCCAGCACTAAGCTGAAAAGGATTTATTGATGTGATCTTATGGACCTTCCATCCTACTCCCTGACCAGCTCTTTTTGGCATCAGGATGAAAGAAGCACCCCCATGACTAAAGCAAAGGTTGACTGTGCCATGGGCATCAGACTCTTGCAATGAGCCAAATCATTCAATTTCATGGAGCAAGCTTGACTTCATGCAACAATAAAATTATGAGCAGTGTCTATAATATGCACTTCATAATATCACTATTGTTAAAAAAAGAAAAAAAAATTGCTCATATTCACAGGGGATGTGCATTTTTGTAAAATATGGTTACAAAATCTGTTATTGAAAGGCTTGAAAACAAGTCCAAAGAAGAAAAAAAAAAGACTCTTCAGTAAACACTTTGCAAAATGATGAACGAAAATGACCTCCAAACAGTGACACATTTAGAATAAACTGCAACCTTGCTCCCAAAACAACATTTTTCATATCATGAAGACAGTCCCACAGTTGAACTTGATTGCATAACTGTAGTTCAGGCATGTTTGGGACTGCATTTGGACAGGAATGTGCTATTTACTTAAAGGGATGTGGGATGTGGGATGTGTAACTGTGAAAACTTAGATGCAAGACAAGAGCCATCTCATTTAAGCACACACACACACACACACACACACACACACACACACAGAGGAAATTACCTTATTTGGTAACAGTCTTCTGTTTCAGTTGGCTCTCGCACAAGGATGTGCAGGTGGATTACTTCCACTATCAAAGGTCACCCAAGGGAACATTGAATTTTGGGCTTTAGTGGTATCAGGGAAGTTATTTTAATCCTCTGCCATTTCACCAAAGGACAATGCCTCACAAGACTCAGCGTTTCCATGGCAACATGACTCACAATACCTCTTTGATCATACCTGCGCCAGCTGGGAGATGTCTCACGGCAGCCATTTCATGCTGTTTGTTTGCCAAACAGTACTCTGTTTAGTGGCTCCACTGCTTCACAAATGACACCTCACTTATAACTTGCCATGAAACACAGAAGGGAACAACAAGGCTATTGTGTGCCTTTAACACTCTTAATATATCTCTTCAAGAGCAGGTATGGACTTTAATTACTGTGTGAAGCCGGAGCATGAAGATGATTATTCTTCTATGATATAAAGCTGTGGCTGTGAGTCAAGGACTCTTAAAAGAAAGGGGAATTCTCGCTGTGTGTTTAACACTGAGTATGGGGGCTGATGTATCAATAATGCTTTTTGGCATGTAAGCACACACACACACACACACACAGATAATTGCACACACCTACGCTGTGCTTCTGTCTTGTTCTATGAGTGGCTTATTTGCCCTCTACACTACACTTACCTCAGCCAGGTCATGATGGGGCGCTGAGATTTTTAAAACAGCTGTGCTGCTTTGCACATGAATACAAACCTACACATAGCATATGAAACAGGTGCTGGAACACCTGTTCAGGTTGGTTGGGGGCAATACTGCTGTGCTGCATTGTGTATTAGGTAAAACTAGTTTTTTTTTTCATCTAAGTGTTCCTAACTAACATTAGTTATGAGGTTTGAACTTTAATAAACATTGAACCGAATTTAAGTGATGTTAAAAAAAAAAAAGCAGAACAAGCTTTGTTAAATGATGCTTGTTTGAAATGCCACCAAATATTCATGAAGCTTTCAGGTATGAATGTTGAAATCTACCAGTTGACCTCATTTAAGAGACAAAGAACCAGCAAGAATAGTGATTAGTTTATTCTTGTTTGATTTATTCGTAAACCAGGATTAAACAGGTTTCAAACTGTTTTGTCTGTGCACTCACAAACATTACTGTCATTCATTCAGCTTCACACTATCTTACTTAAGGTTGAAGTGGATCTATTGCCAATAGTGGGAACACACCATGGATGGCATGGACATCCATTGCAGGGCACTAGGCAAATACCTTCACAACTATGGGCAACTTAGAACAGCCAGTCTATGTGCTCGCATGTTTTTGTGTTGAGGATCAGCAGGGATCCTGGATTTGCACAGGATTTGCTGCCCTTGAATTATTTATACACCTATTTATTACTTACTAACATTATTTAAGGTTAATTTCTTTTGTTTTTAAAAATATATCATTTAATTCATTTAAAAAAACAATAGGAATTAGGTTTATTCTGTCAAGATCCCAGTTTGTGCAATACTAGGGTTCGGATAATAGCTTTGATGCAGAACGAAAAACCTGCTACAGTTACAAATACTGAAAAATAGATTTGCCTCACTTACCTCACTCAACAAGTGGTAATACTCACTTGGTGGTAATATGATAAGATATGATAAAGCAAAAGTTATTATAAGTAAGTATAAATACAGCCTATCATGCCCAGACTGAAACTATTGTTCTTGGCACAATCATTAAAACAATATGATGCCTAGAATTTTTCCACTCAGTGTAGATGACTCAACTTATAAATGCTCAATTTATATACATTAAATATAATGTAGTTAAGTTTCTGATGATTTTTTTTGTTGTAAAAAAAAATCCTAAATCTTATCTGTCTAACTGGTAAAATACTATGACCCTGTAGTAACACCATCCCAGAACAACTTTTTGTCACTTTGCACATGGTCTCAATTAGCAACAAAGCAACTTTACTTGAAACAAGAAAAAACATTACTGAAATAAAAATTAGATATATTTCTATTGTATTTAAGGCAATAAAATTGTCCACCACAAGATGCAGGTGGATTTCTTTGTATATACAGTACTGTGTATAATCAGATTCACGCTCCTTAATTAAGCAGGAAACCATAAGTGGTTCTCCAGGTTGTGAAAGCTATCATGTGTAACTTAGAAATGCTGTTTAAGATTGCAAAATTAATTCAGAAAGAACACCTTCCACCCACTACAAACCTTAGAGACATAAAAATATTCAAGTCCATTAACCCCAGCAACATGTACAGGAACTTGTGGATCACACTAAAATAATCAGAACCATAATGCAGCAGAAGTCACAACGCCCACACACATACAGGGACCATATACATATAACATAAACAGACTTCTATCTGTTTGCAAATATCCAAGTTTTAGACCCATGAACATACTTCTATGTACTGAGGATTGTGGTGAGGACGGCAACTAAGAACCTTAAGATGTCCTCAGTATTCTGCAGTTTGGTTATGCTTGATGTTGTCAGCCCTCCCACCCCCAACACTATTATCATGTTTGCAAAAATGGCCACTTTTTCTGCATATAAGAAAAAGTCCCCTAACCAATGTAACATAAGGAGGTGGGTCACTGATGCTCTGAGACTGTGGGGGATGTTTGTGGCTTGGGATCCAAAGGCGCTTGTGAAAAGTAACAGCATCAGTTATTCATCTCTCTGCCAGAAAAATATCTGGTTGCCTCTGCCAGGAGGTTGTGTCCTAACCACAGTTGGATTCTGCAAGAATAGAATGACCCCAAATTTACATCTAAATAAACACATAAATGATTGTGTAAAAGAGAGTTTTAATCTCTAAAACTATTATAGGGAAAAAGCCCAGTGCTGTTATTCTCTGCAGGAGAGTTTTCACCAAATATAAATTGTGTTGGTGTTGATAATGTTAAAATGAATATTTATAAGTCCTGCTTAACTAAAACTTTTCAATGTCCCTGTATGTCTGTGTAAACGTTGCATAATTAGTAATTTTCCCTATTCTTATGAAGGATGTCAGGTATTCTAGAAGTGATTGCAAAGGTTTTGCCTATTTGCATTATTTGCACTATTATGCATATTTTAAATTAATTAATTCAAATTAAATGCATTGTTTCCAGTTATCACGTCTGCTGTTACGCTGTAGATGTTTCTAGGGATCTATAAAATATCACATATACATATCACAATTAATTCCCTATTTAGAAGTGCTTTTGTACATCTTGTGTGTAAAGTGTTTTGTTCCTTAAAAGTCAGATGTTAGCGACAAGACACTGAGAATGAGTTGTACAGAAAAAGACTTCCCATTGAACAGGATGTCCCAAACGTCTCCATACTGTACATACTGTAGGTGTGCCACATAGTGGACTCCAAGAACACCAGATATAAGTCCACCTGATCTTTAACTGTGGAAGCACATGAAGTGCATGGTGTACCAGGAAAAGTTTCAGCACAAAGCTCATTTAAGGGATTGCATTCAAAATGCAATTACATGCACTACAATTACTTGCAACACCAGATGCGTTAATGCAAGTTCATCATGGGTGGGTAAGATGTGTGTGTGTGTGTGTGTGTGTGTGTGTGTGTTCACAAAGAAATGACAATCGTATAGAGAATGTTTTTTAAATTAAGTTACATTTATGTAACTTATACATTTATTAAAACATGTTAATTCCCATAGGTATGGATACTTTTGGGAAAACCATGTACAGTAAATTAGCTCTACAAACTGTACTTTAGACTATTGAAAAGCAGTATAGCAAACCAACACCCATTGACTGGCTAATTTTATAATCTCTGGTTTTGCATTCTCCACAGGAACCTGTTGACTCACAGTGGAAACCTTGGCTTAAACTCTAAACTTGACTTAAAATAGCTAAATGAGGTGTTATAATTGATAATTGAATACTAACTCTGTAACTATTGTGTTACTGATCTAAGCTGGGCCAACAACCAGTAGCTAAAAATAAGTTTCTAGTTTTACTGGCCAGTTTTCTTTCAGCTAAGAACATGTTATGATTCAGAATGATGTTGTTGACAATGCACTTCATTCATTCAAAAATAAATAAATAAATAAGTAGGATAGAGAGATTTTAGAAATATTATGCTTAGACTGTGATTAATCCAATTACACATTAATGATAACATAGTTCTTGATCATTAAAACGCGTTTTTGTCATAACGAGAAACATACAGTACATTTTGTATAGTGCTATATAAGTATATCCCTCTCACTTTGTTAATAGTAAATAGTTGCAGGAGTAATATGCCTGTTGCTCTGTGGCCTCCCACGATGGCTCGGTGTGTGCGCATGACCTAAGCACAAGACGCTCGTGAGCCTGACAGTCGCAGCGTGCTCGCGCTGAGAGAGACGCAGTAAGGTGGAAGAGCAGTCTGGGGAGGATGTACTTTTAACGCAGCAGCAAACTTCAATGATATTGATATAATTGCTTGAGAAATGCATTGCCCAAGAGATTTACGTGCAACTTTTAGGAGCTTTAGGATTTAAAACGAGGCACCGGTGCGCACCCTTGAGCTTCAGGACTCTGGACAGCTCACTCAGCTTGCGCATTATTCCACTTTTTTTTGGAATTGATAATCTAAGTATTTGTTTTATAAGAAAACTCATACACGTCAGCTCATGAGGAATCATGGATGTCCCGACGTGTTTCCGATCAAAATGCTTGGGCGCACCTCTACGAGACTTCTGAAGTGAGACATGGACTTGGCGGAGATCCTGCTCGCACTTTTCATCGTCGTAGTCGCGACGGTCTCGTTGTTGTCCAACTTGCTGGTGTTGCTATGTTTCGCGCACAGCAGCGAGATACGCAGGCAGGTGCCGGGCATTTTCACGACGAACTTGTCCTTTTGCAACCTGCTCATCACCGTGTTGAACATGCCGTCCACGCTGGTCGGGATAATAAAGGACCAGCAGCCTTTCGGGGACTGCTTGTGCCGCGCGGTCAGCTTCCTGGACACGTTCCTGACGGCCAACGCGATGCTGAGCATGGCGGCGCTCAGCATCGACCGCTGGATCGCCGTGGTCTTCCCGCTGAGCTACTCGAGCAAGATGCGATGCCGGGACGCGCTGCTGATGGTGTGTTACGCGTGGCTCCACTCGCTCGCCTTCTCCGTGGTGGCGCTGCTGCGCTCCTGGCTCGACTACAGCCGCGCGTACGCGTCCTGCACCTTGCGCCTGAACGCCGAGAGCTCCCGCACCGACTTCGCCGCCTTCACCGTGGCCTTCCACGGCGCCAGCTTTATGCTCTCGCTGCTCGTGTTGTGCGTGACTTACTTAAAAGTGCTCAAAGTCGCACGCTTCCATTGCAAAAGGATCGACATTATAACCATGCAGACGCTCTTCTTGCTTGTTGATATACACCCAAGGTATTCATGTCGCTTCTTCATACAGTATGTAGTAGCTTCGTGCACGTTGTTTTTGACATTCTTCTCGGGATAACCTAATTCTCATTGCATTCCGTTATTTTTTTCAGCGTTAAACAACGTTGTTTGGCTGAGCAAAAGAGGAGGAAACAGCGCGCGACCAAGAAAATCAGTATATTTATTGGATCATTTATTATCTGTTTCGCCCCATATGTCATAACTAGGTAGGTCCTGTTCAAATTATAATCAAATTAAATTTTACAAAAGTTAGACATGCTCATTCATTCAGATTGTTCATTGTTGTCTTGATGTTCTGAAATATTCCCCTTAATTTTGAACATCATTTTGAAGCAGTTTAACTTAACAAGCTTAATAAGTAAGTAAGTATATTAATAAGCTTTTTAATTACGTCATTTAATTGTGGTAACGTAAACGCACTGCACAAAAATCCGCGCTTCTAAGAATAACCAGTGTGCACCAGAGGTGATAAGATCCTATCAATAGTTTCTGTTTCCCTGGGGATTTGCACTTGATGATGCCTTTAACACGCTCAAAGAATCTTGACATTTTCCTCTTCACCATCTCCCCCCCCCCCCCCCCTATTTTTTGTAATCCCTACTGTATTTTTTCCCCCAAAGGACCAAATCTTCTAATCACATAAAAATCTTCGAATGAATACAGAAATATAGAAACTAACACAAAACATTTTGGGAAACATGTTTCTTTGCATAAGATACAACAAATGATTGCAGATGTTTTGATAATAGTTTAGGCCTCTAAACATTCACATAATTATTTGGTTATTCCTTTTAAAGCACAATATCAGTCTGATATTATTAATAGCATATGGTGAGGAGTCTAATTCTGGGCCTGGCAACAGGTTTAAAGAGTCTAATGGGTTTGCATTCAGTTTTGTCTGCTTTTTATTCTCCAGCTGTTATTAAGTTATTAATGGTCCTGCTCTCTGCTTTCTAGGCTGACAGAGCTTCTTCCCTTTGTGGATATCAACCGATACTGGGGCATCATCAGCAAGTGCTTGACTTACAGCAAAGCAGCTTCAGATCCCTTTGCATATTCCCTATTACGGCAACAGTATAAGAAAATACTAGTATCAGTGGCTAATCGCCTATTGAAACGTGACTTATACCCTTCCTCTGGACACAACAGCTCACTAGACACAGAAAACGACTACTGTCTTCAAAGAATCAGCTAGTGGCATTTTCTTTACATGGAAACATCCTAATTCTTAGATGTCAAAGTATATAGAAAGAGACAACGAATGGGAAAGTCTGTGTAGAGCGAGAGAGAGAGAGAGTTGAACTGATTATCAATTAGATGTAGCTGGAGATGCTGGCTGTTTGATGCACACATAGATATATGCACCAGACAGCAGTGATAAATATGGACAAGAACAATATGTGACTAAATGGCCATGTGCTCTGTTCACAATGCAAACACCCACACACACACACACACACACACACACACACACACACACACACACACACACATCAAAGACATCAGAGTGATAATTGAACCTCAGCAGACAAACAGGCACACCATCATTTGAGATGCGTGTTTTCTTTCCAAGTTTTTTTTTTCAAGATCATCAAAGTTAATCAGTGGAAGGTGTCATATGATACAATCGACCCTGAATTATATGCCCTGTGCATGTATAGTCAGTATATTAACTCTTTGATTGTCAAAATTTCCTGAACATAGTAAGAATACTGTGGCCATATTTCAACAAATCAAAGAAAGGGGTAATGGCATTGCTAAGCTTCTCACAGATATGGATATCTCATGGATAAAATGTGGTGTATTCTTTAGATGTTGCTACTGGTAGACACTGTGGTAATACTGTATATTAAGAAAATGGCTCTCATTCTTAAAGTCGTTATGAAGTCACTTATTTAAAATCCTGACTCTGGATTAGTAACTGGAAAATACTGCACTTTTTTTTCTAATAAATTATTATTTACTATTAGTTATCAAACAGCTAAAACGAAACATTACACAATAGTACCTAGAACAGGTTGTAACTGAATGTACTAGATTAAATTTTACAGCAGCACCTTGTGCACATCAAGCTGTGTTTCCACAAGTAAACATAGTGTACATACTTTGCACAGTATAAAGTAATTTGTAATGTAAATTCAGTTGTTTTATTTAGTAAGGCAGGTTTATGATATGATGATTTATGAACTTATGAAATGATAATGAAGTGCTTTATACATCCATATTTGTGCCAGTTTTCTTATATATGTACTGTTTTGTGAACATATTGAACAAATGAGAATATACATGAAGTTAAATTAAACTATGTAGGATTTTAAGTAAATTCATGGCTCCAATAAACAATAAGAAAATTATGTGGCCAACATCAACTTACCCCCTCAGAGTCTAACATTCAAATATTAATGTAAAAAAAACCTAAGCCTTTCTTGGTAATACTTAGTGGCTAAAGTTTCACAATGATCTGGAGAAGCAAATGGATGGAAAAATGTCTAATACAAAGAGTCTGCCAGGTTAATGGACAAAGCAGGAAAGTCAAGTGATCTTTTTTGTTAAATTCTATTTTTGTCCCAACTCAGAGAAATATCTTTCACAGTAACTGCATTGAATAGAAAAGGGTATTAGAACTGACAGTTCTGGGGCTGACATTTACTATTATCATTTTCTCGCTTGAAGGGATTTGAAGACTTTACCATTTGCCAGAGGTTTCCTACATGCCAGATAGCACATAGCACACAATCCTTTTGACTGGTACTGTTATTATTGCTACTTTGCCATGGGTCATCAGACTGAAAACCAATAAAATGGAAAATTATTTTGGTAAAAAAAAAAAAAAAACCTACAATAGCATACTTTAAATGGTTCATGGGACTTTTTAAAATGCATATTCATTTGCACTTGAATTTATTAATCAAACAATTTCTGCTTCTTTAGTTATGTCCAGGCCTGAACATATTAACAAGTAGCCTAATGGAAGCAGCTGACTTCATATGAGCAACATGGAAACTATACTCAAAAAGGTTTTATGTGCTATAATTTCTGATACAGGCCCACTGTTCTTTGGTTCTACACAGATGCTTAAATGAACCCAGAAGGATTAAACATTTTAAGAGTATAGAAGATTACTAAAAATAAAAATACCTGTTGTTCTTATATGAGGATGTGATTATTTTCTCTCAACTTTATTTTGGGTATTTCCTTGTAAGATCCTCAAATAGATATCATTGAGTATTACACTTTTGCCACAGTCCTTCATGAAAACATTGATCAAGTTTAATAGTTTTCAAATTTATTTAAGTTCAGTGTGAAAAATGACACATGGACACATACTATATAGCTTTTATTTCTATCATCAGATTCCTATTGAAAGAGTTTTCCTTACACTTAATTAGCGTTTGTTAGCATTACCTTTAAATTGTTGAACGTGAGTTAAATGGGGCAGTGACGGCTCAAGTGGTTAAGGCTGTAGGTTACTGAGTTTTTCATTGGAAGGTTGTGGATTCGAACCCCAGCCCTGCAAAGTTGTCACTGTTGAGCCCTTGAGCAAGAGGCCTCCTTGCTTGCACACATTTGTTTGTTTCCCAGTTCTGGCAACAAATTTACTATTTGATTGAGGTCAGGGCCTCTCCTATACTTTATTCTCCCTAAGCTATTTAGATACAGCTTTAGAAGTATGCTTAGGGTCATTGTGCATTGAAAAGAACCATTTGTAACCAAGCTTTAATATCCTGGCTAATGTCTTGAGATGTTGCTTCAATATATCTACATAATCTTTCTCAAGTTGCAATCTATTTTGTGAAGTGCACCAGTCTGTCCTGGAGCAAAGCACCACCACAAAACAATGCTGCCAATCCTGTGCTTCACAGATAGGATGGTGTTCCTCAACTTGCAAGCTTTGCAACCATTATGGCCAAACAGTTTTTTTTTTTCCCAGACCAGAAGGCATTTCTCCAAAAATAAGATCCTTGTCCCCATGTGCAGCTGCAAACCATAGTCTGACTTTTTATGGAGGTTCTGGATCAGTGGTTTCTTCAGCTTTTTAGGTTACGTCAATTTCAGTCTTGTTTTACTGTGGAGATATTTTTGTATCTGTTTCCCCCTGTGCCTTCACAGGGCCCTTCGCTGTTGTTCTGCAATTAACTTATACTTTTTATACCAAAGTAAATGTCTCCTTCCTGAGCAGTATGGTGGCTATGTGGTGCCATGGTGTTTATACCTGTGTAATATTGTTTGTACAGGTGAATGTGGGACCTTGAGGCATTTGGACTTTTTTTCTGATGTCTTGGCTTTCTTTCTCATGATGTCAAACAAAAAGGCACTAAGGTGAAAGCGATGCCTTAAAATACATCCACAGGTACACCTCCATTTGCCTTAAATAATGCCAATAAGCCTAACAGGAGCTTCTAAACAAATGAAATGTGTCATCCTGTAACATCTGTAAATGTCCGACTTCAACTGTATGTGTTCTTATAACTGCAAAGTGATAACTTTAATAGTGATTAATACTGGTGAACTCCTTACAGCAGAACAATCCAAGAGACCTCAAAATGCTCTTTAGATGCTGTGTAACGATTATGTAACGGTGACGAGAAGTGGGCAAAACTTTAATATGTTTACAGTAAGTCCCCAACTTACGGACATTACAAATTTCTGCAAATATGAATGAACATTTGTAAATACAAACAACTCGCGCAAATAGCTCATGTGTATTTAACAAACAATAGACAGTGTACTGCACTAGATACCAATATTTACAATTATATACAATATGTTCAGTGTGTAAGTGAATGTATTAAATGTTCAAAATCTGGTATATTGTATGTGTGTGCGTGTGGGGGTGCGTGCCTCAGTGAACCAGTCCGGGGAAAGCTGTCCTGATGGTGAATGATACTAACTGCGGAAAATCCTCAACAAGTTCACAGTCCAACCCAGTACTGAGACCATTCAAGCGCGCAGTAAACACCATGTAGCATTGTCCTCCTCCCGACGTCTTCCCGGGTTCCCTTAAAATGAGGTCAGCTGACCCCGCTGCATCACCGGGAAACATCTCACGATTTAAAGGAGCATTCTTGTGAGAGTATAATGCAGAACCAAAACCTGTGTTTTTGTTTGTATTATGCTGTACATTGTATATTTGTATCAAAGGTGTATAAGACTCACTTTGTCGGACTTACAAATTAATCCGACTTACAAACATGCTCCCAGAACGAAACTCATTCGTAAGTTGGGGACTTACTGTATAAGTCAGACATAAAAATATACCTCAAACATGTCACAAGGTGGCATTTTACTCATAGATACTGAAAAGAGAATGTTTGCATGGTTCCAGCTTAGGTTGGATTCACATGAAAGTATACTGGTGTGCACCAGAAATAGCATAACAGAAATAGGAAACAGGATACTTTCTCATGCAAACCAGAATTTTTCTCTTTTTTTAATACGTCCCTTAGGAGCTCTGTGAAAATATGATTAATATGATTAAAAAATTCTTGGTGTCTGCAGTCTAAATACTGTACTCCAAACTTGCTAGCTGCCTTGATTTCACTCATTAAATATAATTTAAATGCTTTTCATTGTTTCAGGGGATATCTCACTATGTATTTATAACTTTCTTTCAAAACAGACTGTTGCAATTTTAATGTTATCCTTCTGGAGCATTTTTAAACAC
The DNA here is from genome assembly GCA_030014305.1 of Clarias laeviceps. Classification (NCBI taxonomy): domain Eukaryota; kingdom Metazoa; phylum Chordata; class Actinopteri; order Siluriformes; family Clariidae; genus Clarias; species Clarias laeviceps. The sequence goes on from JAQMYJ010000001.1 coordinate 21,688,231, forward strand.
ACACTTGCCTCATTTGAGTCATTCTGGTGCTCAGCTGTTTCATATGAAAAGAGAAAAATATCCAGGCATAACAATGCCTCTACATTTCAGGAAGAGCACAGCAGAAGCAGCAACACATTAGTGTTTGTCCTCATGATTTATTCTCCCTGTGTAATCTGAGAGTGCTGTAGAGCCGCAGTGAAGACATCCAGAACTCTGAGGCTGGAAACAGTACGAGCTCCGGGCTGACACAGTTTACACTTTACTAACCGTATGGATATAAACCTGGACAAAATGAGAAGTTTATGGATTGTTCTTTTTCTCAACATTGTTGGAACAGCTATCTGGGGTTTCCCACAGCATTGTAAACCTGGCAGCTATTTTCAAGGTTGGTCAACTGTGTAATTGATGTTAAAACTGTAAGACTGTTGCGTCATTTAATACGAGACATTAGTTATACACCATGTAGAAGAATATCAAAGACTGCAGGAGGAGTTCATAGCCTCGAGGTCAAAGAGAATTATAGTTATGAAACTTACACTTGACAAACGCCTACTTTGTTGAGTATATAAACAGGCTGTTTGAATCTGTTTCAAAGTTAATGGCTGAATTTCCAACAGACCCTCAAGTCCCTGTTTATGTGCACTGCATTAGTGTAAAGTGATGGCTTTTACCCAATATAAATGCATCACGTTATATATGGAGGCATTTGGAAATCATACAACAACAAAAAAAAGTAATGTCCCATAGGCTATTTAACGCCATCTAGTGTTCCGTACCCTAGAATTCTGATTTCTAAAGTTAATATTGTCTCTCACACAGGATGCAGAACTCCTCCCATGGAAATACGTGAGTTAAGAGATTTGTGCATTTGTTTATTTGTGTCTGTGTGCCCCTTTTAGAATATTCACATAGTCTACATTTCACATACTGATTATATCTAGTGGCATGTGAAAAAATGTGAAAATGTATTTTAAAGTTTGCACGTGATATAACTCATGTGATGTGATAATGATACGATGAAAAAGTTGCATGTTTCTTTACAGTGAAGGAGTCATACATGTAGAAAAATCAAATACAGTGAGTTGCAGAAATATTCATACCCCTTGAATTGTTCCACATTTTGTCACATTACAACCACAAGCATAAATGTATTTATTGGGATTTTATGTGATTGAACAACATAAAGTGGCACATAATTGTGAAGTGGAAGGAAAATGATAAAATGGTTTCCAATTTTTTTCAAATAAATAATCTTCAAACTGTGGCATGCATTTTTGCCCATTCTTCTTTCCAAAATAGCTCAAGCTCAGATTGGATGGATGAGTGTCTACGAACAGCAATTTTTTAGGTGAAAAAAGATTTAGGTGGATTTGACTGGGCCATTTTAACACATGAATACACTTTGATCTAAACCATTCCATTGTAGCTCTACCTCTGCACCAGTTTCAATTCTTTTGCAGACTCTAACAGGTTTTCTTCTCAGATTGCCCTGTATTTTGGCTCCATTCATTTTTCCATCAACTCTGACCAGCTTCCCACTCTCTGCTGAAGAAAAGCATCCCCACAACATGATGCTGCCACCATCATGCACAGTGTTAGTTTTCCGGAACACATAGTGTTTTGCATTTAGGCCAAAATGTTCAATTTTGATCTCATCTGACCAGAGCAACTTCTTCCACATGTTTGCTGTGTCCCCCACATGGCTTGTTGCAAACTCCAAACAGGACTTCTAATGGCTTCCTTTCAACAATGGCTTTTTTCTTGAAACTCTAAGATAAAGGCCAGATTTGTGGAGTGCAACACTAATACAGTAGTTGTCCTGTGGACTGATTCTTCCAGCTCCTCCAGAGATACCATGGGCCTCTTGGCTGCTTCTCTGATAAATGCTCTCTTTGACTGGCCTGTCAGTTTAGGTAGACAGCAATGTCTTGGTAGGATTACAGTTGTGCCATACTCTTTCATTTTGGGATGATGAATTGAACAGTGCTCTATGAGATGTTCAATGTTTGGTATATATTTTTATGACCTAAACCTGCTTTAAACTTTTCCACAATTTTAGCCCTGAGCTGTCTGTGTGTTCCTTGGGCTTCATGATGCTGTTAATGTTCTTGGGCTTCATGAATATGTTAATGTTCTCTAAAAAACCTGTGAGGGCTTCACAGAACAGCTGTATTTATACTGAGATTAAAATACACACAGGTGGACTCTATTGACTAATTAGGGGACTTCTGAAGGCATTTGGTTCCACTGAATTTTAGTTAAGAGTATCAATAAAATATGTTTACGTTGTGACCGTAATGTGACAAAATGTGGAAAAGTTCAAGGAGTATGAATACTTTTACAAGGCACTGTATAAGAAAAAGAAAGCAAATCAATGAGCTTGATCCTGCAAGATGAATAGTACAAGTCACAATATCGTGATATTGCTTTTAGATTTTTAAATTATTAAATTAATAGCCTATGCTGTCGGCTACTATATATAACACACCATAAACATACAGATGTTAACATTAACATCTGTAAAAAGGCCTGTTGTGTAAGAATGATTCAGAGCAAGTTCTCAGTGTTTACTTGACCTTACAAATGCTGCACTGAAAAGAAATGAAAAACATCTGCTATTTTATTGTTTCAAAGTGAGTTTGGAATTGAAGCATGGCTGTCCAAGAGTTCTAGATAGTGATATATATACAACTACAAACATCGAGCTAAGAGGAGAATGGCTTGAAAAGTGTCTGGAACAGTTGAAAATTTGCCAGAAAGAGAATACATGAGTGAGGCTGTGACTAATTCTGGACAGGACTGTATTTCTTCACTTGTCACTCATAGAAATATGAACAATATAAAAAAAAAAGTGAAGTCATGTTGGAACACATTATACAGCTTTTTACTGTGCAAAGTAGCAAGCATAGTGATATTCCAGAAAGAGTCATTTCTACTATTTTAAAAAGATATAAATAAATAAATAAAAACTTTTTTGGTGTTTTTTTCTCTAGACTGTCCTAAATCAGAATTGATGTGCATATAAGTACATTACAATAGGTCTTGGTCTATGTAAATTGTCCTGATCTGTACAGCAACTGTGAAGTTCATCACCTTGACCACAAATACACAGTGAGTTATAACAAAAGCCTTGTTCCATGCAAAATGCCCACTGAGCTAAATTAAGTTAGTTTATTTCAAGGATACAGCACATTGTCTTTAGTACAAGGTTAGCTTTTTATGTACACATGAACTAGCCGTATGGTCGAACTGGCTAGTTTCGGTTAGCCATAGCTAGTTCTGGGGAAAGATAAGACTTAAAGAGGACTCTCGGTGGGACTGCAGCTTCATATGTGTCTCAGCTGAACTTGCTGGAATGCATTTTTGCACAGTAAAAGGCTTGTGGAATTTGGCCAGATTACTTTCATGTCATTGTGCAGAGCAGAGAACGACCAAGACTTATTGTAATTTACCTATTGTACCTATTGTAATTGTATATGCACCTTAATTTTGGATTAAGATAGACTTAAAAAAAACTGAACTATTTAATGGTGATATAATTTAAGCAATATACCATAACAGGTTTATTAGAGTATATTTGCACACAAATAACTATCTAAACTGAAACATATAACGTGACATGTAAAAGATTAGGCATCCTGTTAAAAATCTTTTATTGTGAATAGATAAGTTAGTAGAGGATGAATTGATTTCCATAAGGCATGCCATAACAGATGAAATGCTCTTTTCAACATTTTAAGCAAAAGCAGTGTATTGTTTTGTTTTGCATATAATATTGTTATATTGTGTTTTTTTCTAATTCCAGCCAAATGTACAGATGTCATGTTGACCTACTGTAAAGACATGCCCTACTCCACTACTATGTACCCTAACCTCCTGGATCAAAAAAGTCGTACTGAGGCCGAACAGAGTATGGAGTATCTGCTTCTGAATGTAATTCATTCAGTGTTAAATGGGGAGTGTAGTCCAGATATACGCATGCTGGGCTGCTCCATCATAGCGCCACGCTGTGAAAACAACAAGATCCTGAAGCCCTGTCGCAGCACTTGTGAGTCTGTGCACAAAGCCTGTGACCACATGTTTGAACGTATTGGAATGGCCTGGCCCTACTACATAGACTGTGATCGCTTTTTTGTTAGTGAGGAGGAGGGCTGCTATGACCCACTGGAAAGCCTGAGAGGTAATGTTTAATATGATTACCTGTTTCATATTTTGAATATTTCTTCTTCTTTTTCTATTGAGTCTATTGTAGGAACACCTATCATGTGATTACTGTATATATATAGCTGTACCTTAGCTGCCTTGGATTTGTGTTTTGAATTGTTATTATGCAAGAAGTTAAATGTTTCCATCTGTCAATCAGAGGCCTGAAAGTTTAGAACAAAAGTAGACTGGAGCTATACATAAATAGCGCCCCAGTTTCTGCTAAAGAAAAGAGGCACAATATGCATGATGCTGCCAACACCACACTTCAATGTGTAATATTCTTTAGAATTATACCTCAAAAAGCTTCCATCTACCTTCTCTACTCCCAATTTACTCCTTCATAAAGAATATGAGAGCTTGTTGTCAGATGCAAGGAAAAAGGTCACCAGTAGTTGCCTAATGTACATCTAACATATATTTCTATAAGTTCATTCACTACTCATCTCGTCAGGCGTTCTGCCTCCCAATGTATTATTCATAGATTTTCTATCTAAATCTAAAATTGGCTCAGCATTGTGTCCCTTAAGTGCAGTATCTATTTTTAGAAAATAAACAGATTGACTTAGCAGGCAAAAAATTTGAACAGATGTTCAAGAGTGCAATCTCTCAGTGACCTAATTAATCCCATGTTGAAAGTTTTTGATGCTTGATCCAAGGTATCCTTTAAAGACTTCTGTGTTTGTCTCTTTTACAGTACATGTTTTGTCCTGGGTCGTCTAAATTAACTTACCATTCAACCCAGTTTATGGTGTATGCTATGGCCATTAGACATTTCTATTTTACTTCTGTACAACTGTATGGTGTTTTTTATGGAACTGCTGGTTGAGTTAAAAAGGGTATACATTTATAACTTTAAATACCTTCATATGCACTATGATGTTAAAATGTGGATGTGGACAGTTGAGCAAAACAAGCGGGCTCCTAAAAAGACATGGTTTGCCAAAGTCAGAGTGGAAACAACCTCAAACTTGAACCATAAAATATGAACCGGCTCTTTCCCTGAGCTTTGTCTTCAATTAAGGCGTCATTAGTTCTTTAATAATTTTTACTTTACAAGCTATTTTTGGAGAAAAAAAATCTTCATGGATGCTATTAATTTCGTTTAAATCAGGGGTGACAATTTAGAAAGTTGCATCCATGATAAAGGCAATATCCTCAATGTGTCAAGTTCTTAGTTTAAGGGGCACCTAGATTTTTATGCTTTCTTATACAAATATAATTTTACTAAAACTTTTTAAACTTTTTAATTTAAAGATAAAGAGGAACCTGAAATGGATAACATGCCAATAGAGGAGTCCTCATCAATAATCCCGTTCACCTATCACTCCAACACACAGATGTACAAGATCCTTAAAAAGACAGCAGAAGAATGCTCTCACATCTCAAGGACATACAGCATTGGACAGAGTTTTGAAAAGAAAGACCTGCTCGTAATAGAGTTTTCAAACAACCCTGGAGAACATGAACTACGTAAGTAATTTAAAACAATGGCAGTCAGATGATTCAGTAAATTGAGTGAAGCAGAAATAGAAAAATAATAAATCTTTCTAGCACACTAGGCTGCATTTAATTTTTTCATGAGTACTTAAAAAGGCCACCAGAGACAATACTATAAACACAAAACCCAATAGCTTTTACAGAAACCTAATACCTAACAAAATATGTGATGACCGATGACTATTTCTTTGCAAACCTAGTTGTTTTTCTGTGTTCTCTCCTTGTGTAAGTGGAACCAGAGGTCAAGTACATTGGAAACCTGCATGGAAACGAGGTCATGGGCCGAGAATTGCTGATTTACTTGGCTCAGTACCTGTGCTCTGAGTATCTGTTGGGAAATACACGGATCCAGGCTCTCATTAACACAACACGCATCCACATTCTGCCCTCCATGAATCCTGACGGCTATGAATTAGCCCTTTCTGAAAAGTACGGAAGTTCTGACTCGGATTATGATGAGGTGAGTGACGACTAATTCTCATGTTCCATCGATTCCTAATGATGCATTTACTATTGACTATTTAAAGAAAGGTTCTAATTTCCATCTTTCCATCCTGATTGAGGAAGGAAATGTTTGTTTTATTGTATTAACCTGCAATAAAATCTTTGAAGTTTGGGAGTATTTCAACTCTGAAAGCTACATTCCTACAAAGTTTATATCCCTGTGAACTATTGGTCAAATGTTTTCAACACCACAGATGTAACATAATTCTAACACTAGAATGTCCTACAAAGATGTATTTGTCCTCCCAGATGTCCTCCCATAATTCAATAATGTTATTACACAAAAAATACAGTACAGATTATTAACAAAAGACCATTTTGAAAGTTTATGATGAATTTCTGTGGTAAACCACTGAGGTATGCATGGATTTCACACAATGGTTTACAAGAATTTGCAAGTGTAGGAGCATATGGTTTCAATCTCATTATTTCAACAAGTATTGAGTACTTTAATAGACATTTTAAAAGCATTGTGCAAGTAACAAATTCATTTATTGTCATATTAAATCTACAGGATTCCGTATACACTGTGTCTGCAGATGGCCGTCGCAATGCCCAGAATATAGACCTCAATAGGAATTTCCCAGACTTGACTTCTTTTGTCTACAATCAGCGTAGACTCAAGTTCTTTCGCAGTGACCATATTCCCATCCCAGACTCCTACTGGCTTGGTAAGGTAGGAAATCTCAACTCTTATTACAGAAGCACAGGTAAATTTATTGCAATAAAGCAACAATGACTGTCTGTCTGTCTGTCTGTCTACTGTGCATCTTGATTATTGTGGGAAATATTATTGTATTATTGTTTTTTTATAATTTAATTAATGAAGTGAAACTCACATATGTTCTAAATTCATTAAATGTAAAGTGAAATATTTCAAGCCTTTTTTATGATTTTAATGATTGCATCTTATAGCTAACGAAACACAAAAATTCAGCATCTCAAAATATTCAAATATTCCCTTGTGAGTTAAATACCATGTAGGTCTCAGTATAGTTCAGGACATGCAACCACAATCATAGGAAAAACTACAGACTTGACAGTTGTCTAGAAGACCATCACTGACACCCTCCATAAGGAGGGTTGGCCACAGAATGTCATCATTGAAAGAGCTGACTGTTCACAGAATGTTGTATCAAAACAGTTGCTGTATCAAAAAAGGAGATGACTGGAGATGAAAAGTTTGGTAGGAAAAAGTGGGAAAGCAACAGGTATGACTGCAGCCTTAAGAGGATTGTCAAGCAAAGCCGATTCAAAAACTTGGGAGAGCTTCACAAGGCTGGAATCAATACATTAAGAGCCACCATGCACAGAAATCATCTTCAGGAAATGGGATGCAACTTTTGTATTCCTAGGCACGCCTGAAACAAAGACAATGTTATAAGCCTTGGTTAAGGAGAAAATGATCTGGACTGTTACTCAGTGGCCAAAAATCCTCTTTTTAGATGAGAGTAAATTTGGCTTTTCATATGGAATTCAAGGTCCCAGAGTCGGAAAAGTGGAGTGGCACAGAATCCAAGTTTCCATAGTCATTGATGATTAAGCGTGCCATGTCATCTGCTGATGTTAGTCCACTGCGTTTTATCAAATCCAAAGTCAACGAAGCCGTCTACCAGAAGATTTTAAAGCACTTCATGCTTCCATCTGATGACAAGTTTCATGTAGATGCTGATCTCCTTTTCCAGCAGGTCTTAGTACCTGCCCACAGTACCAAAACTATGACTACCAGGTTTGCTGGCCATGATATTACTGTGTTTGATTGGGCAGCTAACTCACCTGACCTGAAAACCAGAGAAAATCTATAGTATGTGCTGTTGTCAAGATGAAGATGAGAAACGCCCACCTCAACAATACAGATGAGCGGCTATCAAACACACAATTCAGTAATGCTTCAGCATTGTCTCCATGCCGTGCTTGACTGATGCAGTAATTTGTCCAAAAAGAGCCCTGCCAAAATACTGAGGGAACATACTTGTCTGATGTTTTTAGAACATTTCTGTATTGTAAATCCTTTTTTTAATTGATCTTAGGAAATATATTTTGAGATACTAGATTTTTCATTTGTAAGCCGTACAAATGAAAAGTTGTAAGCCGTAATCATCACAATATTTCACTTTATATGCATACGTATATTGTAGGAGTTTTATTTATGTTAATAGTTACTTCAGTGTGTGTGTGTGTGTGTGTATGTGTGTGTCTATAAAAAGGTTGCTCCAGAGACATATGCTGTTATGAAATGGATACGGTCCATTCCATTTGTTCTGTCTGCTAGCTTTCATGGAGGAGACCTGGTGGTGTCTTACCCTTACGACCTCTCAAATCATCCTCACAAAAAGAATGTGTTCTCTCCCACTCCAGACGAGCAGGTGACTCCTGGCAGATAATAAGCAAGTTGCATCACTGAACTGTTGTAACACTGCCATGAAGTACTAGTACTAGTACAAACTGCAGCAAGTCAACTGATGCAACACATGCAATACAAAACTAAATTAAAAAAATTACAATTGCAGCATTGTTACACAAGACATCTGAATTGCAGGTCTTCAGGCAGTTGGCCATGATTTACACAAATGCCCATGCCACAATGTCCAGCCCGGACACAGACAGGTGTGGTGGCAACTTTGCTGATAACGAGGGGATTGTAAATGGGGCTCAGTGGTCCAGCATAGCAGGAGGTAAACATGGTGAAAATATATTACAGGGTATTAATGAATTTATTGTTGGCATGATCAGGTTACTATAAAATTTGTTTTCACCTCCATTTTTATGGCAGGAATGGGAGACTTTAATTATCTACACACAAACTGCTTTGAGATAACAGTAGAGCTCGGCTGTGACAAATTTCCAGCAGAGGATGACCTATACACAGGCTGGAGAGAAAATAAAGAGGCTTTCCTGACTTTCCTGGAGTCGGTAAGACCATCATTGCATAAATGAATAAACAATGGGTATATGTATATGTACTGTATGTAATAAAATTGCACAATGCACAATCATAATCATTATTATAGGTAGAGTAAAAAATAAATAAAAAATCTTTATGCTTTTTCTAGATTTTTGATCCTCAAGCACAAATTAATTCATATTTTCATGAGATGCTTTTATTGAGTACAGTAAGGTACAACCCAAATCAGAAAAAGTTGGGACAGTATGGAAAACGCAAATAAAAAAGAAAGTAGTGATTTCTAAATTTACTTTGACTTGTATTTCATTGCAGACAATATGAACACAAAATAATTCATGTTTTGTCTGGTCAACTTCATTTCATTTGTAAGTATACATCCTTTCCTGTCATTAAGACCTGCAACACATACCAAAAAAGGTTGGGACAGGAGCAATTTAGGGCTAGTAATCAGGTAAATTGGTTAGATAATTATGTGATTTTAAACATATGTATACGTTTACGTATACGTGTATGATGTATACGTAGTTACATCCACAAATGCCAGTTAAAACTGTACTGTGCCAAAAGGATGCCCTATGTTAACAGTGTCCAGAAGCGCCGTCGACTTCTCTGGGCTCGAAGGCATCTGGGATGGACCATAACACAGTGGAAACGTGTACTGTGGTCAGATGAATCAGTATTTCAGGTATTTTTTGGAGGAATGGACGCAGTGCGCTCTGGACCAAAGAAGAAAAGGATCATCCTGACTGTTATCAGCAACAAGTACAAAAGCCAGGGTCTGTCATGTTATGGGTTTGTGTCAGTGCCCTTGGCAAAGGTAACTTGCACTTCTGTGATGGCACCATTAATGCTAAAAAAGGACATAGTGTTTTTGGAGCACAATATGCTGCCTTCAAGAAGACATCTTTTTTAGGTACGCCCATGCATATTTTAACAAGACAATGCAAAATGCCCATTCTGCACACATTACAAAGTCCTGGCTGCGGAGGAAGAGGATACAGGTACTTGACTGGCCTGCCTGCAGTCCCGACCCGTCTCCAATAGAGAAAGACCCCGGTGAGAGTTTTCTAGCTAAGCAAGAAAACTCTCGTACTATTGAAAGAGAAAGACCCCGTACTATTGCCCACCTTAAGACTTGTTTGCAGAAATAAATGGGAACACCTGAAACACTTCATTACTTGGTCCTCATTACTTCATTACTTGTCTTCAGTCCCTAAACGTCTTTTAAATGTTGTGAAAATAAATGGCAACATTACAAAGTGGTAAGTGATTTACAGTTCCAACTTTTTTTAAATGTGTTGCTAGAACCAAAATTGGAATATGTGTTTATTTTGAAAAAAAAAAAAAAATTATTCATGAGGAACACATTAAATAATGTGCTGCTGTATTGTCTGCATTGAAATACAAGTCAAAGTAAATTTAGAAATCACTACTTTCTTTTTTTATTTGTGTTTTCCATACTGTCCCAACTTTTTCTGATTTCGGGTTGTAATTAACTAAATAAGGTATGTATGACTCAGTAACTATGACTGATGCTCAGTCCTGGATATTTTATTCCAGGAACAGTCACTGAATTTGGTGGTATGTTTAGAATCCAGTTAGGCCACTGACTACTGACAATAAGTGCTGTAAATGCAAAATGCTAACAAATATATATGTATGTATTGCAGGTGCATAGTGGAATTAAAGGAATTGTGAAAGATGAAGATGGCCATGGCATTAAAGCAGCCACTGTATCAGTCAGAGGGATCAGGCATGTCATCACCACAGGTACTAATGTAGGAATGGTTAAATACAAGGGGAGTTCAAGTCAAACCAGGACTTACAATGGAACTTCCACTTGACATTTACAGAAGACTTCAATCACAGTATGGTGAAACGACTCTTAGCAGCAGTAAAACCTTTGAATGGTGCAAATGTTTTAAAGAAGGCCGTACTTCCATGAATGATGATCCTGGCCCGAGGTGGCTTGGAGCCCACCGCAGCCATTCCTGAAAACATTCATTGAGTGGAATGCCTGGTCCTTGAAAATTGATGAATAAGTTGTCACCAAAGCATTTGTCTGTGGGAAATGTAAAATTACAGGGGCAATGGTGCATCATACAGCCCCAGCACTGCCAAAGCAGCACTGTTGAGCTCATGAATAAGGCCTTTAACCCTATCTGCTCCAGTCGCGCTGTATACTGGCTGCCCCTGCACTCTAACCCCAGATTCCTTACTGGGATATGCGGAAAAAAATGTCACTGTGCTGTAAGGTACATGTGACAGATAATTGCATATTAATCTTAATTATAGAAACTGAGCTGGGAGTTATTGCCACATTCATCCATATAGTCCTGACCTTGCTTCAAGCCATTTCTGCATGTTTGACAATTAAAGGAGATCCTGGAAGGCCATCATTTCATAAAAATGCTGTGAAGTGAAATGGTGAGATAAGTGCATTAGTGTAACAGGGGATTACATAAATAATAAGAAAATAAAGAAATAAAGTAATAATAAGAAATAAAGGTAGTTTTTACTCTCAGAACTGTTCTGTTATCCTGCACAATCAAAAGTTCCAGTTTGACTCAAACACCCCTCATACATTTCACAATTTTTATTTTTTTGAATGTTGTGCTTTTATGACATACATGTGCGTGCTATTTCCAATCAGCCCATTTCCCATCATTTCATAAGGGTAAATTTTTGCTTGCACTTATTAACTTTTGTCTAAATGTGCATCTCTTCCTGCTTCATCAGCTGAAAACGGTGATTATTGGAGACTGCTGTTACCAGGCACCCACATTGTCAGTGCCTCAGCACCAGGTTATAGCAGAGTCTTGAAGAGGGTGCACCTCCCTGCTCACATGCAGACTGCTGGTCGAGTGGACTTTGTGCTTAAGAAGGTTCAACCCGATCCAGAAATAAATGAACTAAACATCCTTCATTGGGAAAACTATGAGCGATTTGACCCTTATAACCAGCGGGTACGATATTCTACAAGGGAAACGAGTCAGATGGAGGAGGAGAGGCAGAAGAAGCCATGGTGGTGGTCCTATTTTACACAGCTGGGTAACCAAAACCCCTCCTGGCTCCTGAGGAATTAGCCCCATCTGGTGCTCTGAAAGTATCTTCACAGCCTGCTTTTGAGTCAGTTTTAAGATAATCATTAATGAGCATATTGTAGACATATAAAGCAGTAACACAACGATTTATATGAACACATCTCCTGAAATTTCGCAGCACAATCTAAGGACTAAACAAGCCTACATACTGTAATTTCACCTCAAATATCCATTACCTTTATCTGTATCAAGACAAATTCATCTTGATTATACAGTACTGTGCAAAAGTCATGAGCCACCTTTCATTTCTTCATAATAAATTTAATTAAATTATATAGATTAAAGTAAATAATTGGGAACAACTTAAATAGGACGAGCTGTAAAGTTCCTAAAGATACAATAAAAAAATTTATTGTTAACCTCAGCAGCAACCTCATTTCCCCTCTCGTCTGTTCCAGCCACTCAGCATTCAGCATCACCAGTATAGTAATCATCTGTTTTCATCTGCACCTGTTCATCCCTTAAGTTAGTTTTTTTTTATGCCTGAATGATTCTTAGGTCACAGTGTGGTTTAAAAAACCAAAACATTCCTCTGTAACTGGTCAGGTACAGGGACAGAGAGCCCAAAACTAACCAAAAATAGAAAGTGACAATAGAAGAGCTATTCCTCAAGACTACATAAAAAAATACACAAATACATGGTTCTTTGGAAGCAAAATATAAAGAAATGAGGGCTCAAGACTTTTTGCACAGTACCAGTATTGTTGTTGCATTACTTTAATATAGCAGAAAGTTGAAAAAGAAAAACTATACTGTAGGTAATGTGTTGAAAACTTACTCAGTTGAAAGGTCAAAATATCCAGCCAAAAAAAAGTATTTAAGTATTAAAAAGTAAAATGAAAATGTTTTACTAGTAAAATTAAGTTATGGTTTTATATAAAAAGAGACTTTTAGTGACTTTTTCAAAAAAGTGATTTTTCAGTTTTCAGATTTTTGAAGTTTGCTGGGCATATACCTGGATAATGCTATGTAATTTACTAATGAATTAATCAGAAATTAAAATATTTTAACTACTGTATATAGTTAATAACTGATATAGCTATAATTTCACTTACTAGCCAATTATATTATATACTGGAATCCATGCTTGTCTAACCTGGTGTTAGCAAAGGCAACAGGCTCAAGTTAAATATAAGCAGTTATTATTACCAAAAGTATATTTTATAAGTTTCTATATAAGTTTTCTTACTCCAGCATATTGAAACATTTGATTGAGATAGGAACAAATGCAATGATTTTTGATAGTGGTTAATGTGAATGAATTTGATTAATCAGAAATGAATGTATGCTTATTGAAAAATAGTGTTGAGGTACTGGAAAGATGAGCCATGGTAGACTTTTAACTTTTGTGATGAGTATTTCAATGAAACCAAAAGAAGTACATTTGGAAATGCAACTTATAAAATGTACAAGTATTCATTTAAATATGTCAAAAGAAATCAATACATAGAAAAAAAGTATTTTTATTTATTCCACCTCTGACCATAATCATTAATATGCTTAAAGCATTTGATTTACTTATAACAAATAAATATCAGTTTCAAGATATTCCTAGAGAGAATAAAGTTTGGGTTAAAAACTACACTGTGTATCTGGCATGTTATTATGATAGAGTTTTCATTTGCCCACTAACCAGAAAGTCAGTCTTATGTGGCTAAGTTCATAAAGTCAAAGTGCATTGTGTCCAACATAAATTAGATAGAGGAAAGTTTGACTGCTTTAGGACTTTCAAATATCATATTTATACTGTATATGTATTTTACTTTGTGCTTTGAGCAGCATATAAAAATAATTAAGTATGTGAATTTCATTTTTAAAAGGATATTCGCTCTGTCTGCTGTTAGTGATCTTAGATGACGAGAGCAGCAGAGGGTGATGGAAAGAATCAGTGATTCCTCATGCGGGTGCCAGATGTAGTCAGGAGGAAAAGGAAATCAGATCTGAATGTGTGTGTGTGTGTGTGTGTGTGTGTGCATGTGACAGAGTCTGACAAATTTATTATAACTGTAATGTAATGTAAGTTAGTAATGATTATGAAGTTGTGTAAACTGAATGCATACACTGCATGGCTGTAGGTGGCACAAAGTTAGTTTAGTCATCAGGATTATGCTTTCCTGATCAGTTTAACCAGTGCCCCATCAGGTAATAACAAACAACTGCTTTTCATTAGCTAAATGTTTGATATGCTCACCATGTCGATAAAGAAATATTTATGGCCCATCTCTTTACATTCGTCAGGTTGTGCATTTTAAATAAATAAAACGAATTATGTGCAAAGCTGTTTGAGAATGTTTGGGGGCCCTAGGTGACACCCTACCATAGTCATTCCTTTCAACATGGAGACAGCACAGGGTTCCCCAGTGAACACCTGACGTGGACATGGGTTCATTTTCCTATTAAAGCATAATATTACACTTTGGAAACAACAATGGCAAATAACAGAATATAAATATTCCTTTTTTTTTTTTTTTGGGCTTCAGCATTCTCCAAAATTCTGTTGAACTCATTTAGTTCATTCATGGCAGCAGCTGTTTTTACCCAGCTGATAGTTTTGCTTCACTAATCATGTGACACAAAGCCTTGAAGCGACAGTTTGCTATAAAATGCTATTGTTCTCTGTCGTGTTTAGCTAGAAAACTCTCACCGTCTATTATCCTATATACAGGTTCGCAGAGGAGTGGTATTATCAATTTGGAACTTAAAAGTCTTTTTTTGTCTTTATGTCTTGTCTTTTCTGTCTTTCTTTCTTTTTCTTTTTTTCTCTTTCTCTCTTTCTCTGTTTCTCCTTCCTTCCTCCCTCCCTGCCTGCCTCCCTGCATTACCTAAATGATTGCACGAAGTGCGGCGCTATCAGGACCCTTAAATAAACACTCCGCCAGGTGGGGCGCGTTCACGCTGATTCCCTTGCGGTGGCGTTGCCTGGCAACCGCGTGTCTACACTCCCGCCCCTAGCCAAAAAAGCATGTAACTTAAAAAAGGTATTTAAAGCTTTTAAAAGATATAGCCTATCGTTCTTTAAAACGTTTGGTTATAGACAGCTATGCAGTGAAACCATTCATATGAAGTTTAATTAACCACTATATGTATATAGTCATTATTATTTGTTTATTGTACTTTGTATAGTCCTAAACAATACAAAGTACAATAAACCAGAGTAATACTGGAGCCATTAACTTTATCAGATCTTTCAGCCGATATTTAACAGCAGTGAGCACTATATAATATAATATTATATTATAATACAATTCATTAGCTGTTCAGGAATCAGTTTCATCTTTGCAGTTGTTTTTTTTCCCTCCTTGTATATATTCTATATGTTTTATATACATTTCTATAAATTATACATTTAATAAGGTCGACTTCTTTTAAATGAATGCATGTGTCTCTTTTCAGTATTCGATTGTGCATTAAGAGATGATCCACCAGGGGGCGGTGTTGTTCTAGTCGATATCTGTATCAGATTTTTTAGATTGTTTGCAAGAATTTGTATTTTGGCAAATAAGTCTGTTAACTGCTTTTGTTGTTGTTGTTGTTGGTGGTGGTGGTGGTTTGTAAACCGTAACTTACAGACTGTAGAGATATAAATATGTAGCTGTCATAAAATTGCCTAGTAGATGTCATTAAAACAGGACATCATTTCAGGCTTGACCAAGTCCTGCTTTATGACCCGTAAGTGTGTGAGAGAATTAAAACAGGCTAAAAGTCTGGCAACAGGATTAACATTAAGCTTCTCACCTTTCATCTCAGTAATCTCACTTAATGAGCAAGGATCTTCCAGGCCTACATAATATTCCATATTTTCATTTGGGGAATAAGTGTTTGTGTGTGAGTTTCCTATACTTTATAATATTGTACCCACATTTACAACTTGTTTATTTTGTTTTATTGCATGTTAGTATTTATATTTTATCATGACCCTAAATTGTAATCAGTAATATGTCTGTAGTGCAAGTAATGTATCTATTCTTAAGTCTCCCATATCTGTTGCATTAGGTTGGGATCTGATGACTGTGAAGGTCATAACATATGACTCACATAATTTTCCTATTCATCAAACCATTCAGGGAGCCTTTGTGCCCTGTGCATTGTCATCCTGGAAAAGAGCACTCCCATGTGAATAGAAATACTCAATCAAAGGACAGAGATGATCAGAAAAAAACATCGTATTCCAAATCTTAAGTTGATTACTTTATATATATATATATATATATATATATATATATATATCATATACTGTATATATAACTAAGTTTGACTACTTCAAGAATTCCAACTTATTCCCTTTTCTGACATTCCAGGTTGTGTGAATAATTAACTTTAATAAAAAACTTTTTTCAATGATTTTTTTTCATTGTGTTCAGCCAAACTAACATAACTACAAGAACAGTATTTAATTTATCAATAATGTCATCTCCAGTTCTTCTTGTTCAGTGGTAGCAATTACAGGAGTATACAGGATTATTCCTTCAGCAGGAGATAATAAGCTTCAAGACCTTAAGCAAAATTGAGCGAAACACACACAGCAGTGTTAACATGACAAGTCATGCATGAAGCTCAACAAAACAAAACCATTGTTGTCAAAAATGCATTGGTTATATGAGCAAACCAAGCACTAATAGCTTTAGAGAAGCTTATTGTAGCCATGTTTTGTTTGGTTTTCTTTCTAACCATGACACGTCAGTGCAAAGAATAGGGCTGAAGCTTAAACTTGACCCTGACACTAATGCAGTTTCTGAAACTTGTCATGATTTAAGTCTTTTTGTACATTAGTCTTCGACATTTGTTGTTTTGGTATAGCAAACTTTCTTTTCACAGCTGTAAGGCCTAAAAGCCAGCCCTGCTCTGTATTTTTTTAGTTTTTTTTTTTCATTTGTTATCTCATGAAATTTCTTTCTACTTAATCTACATCTTTGTGGGTTCAATCATCTGAGTACATTTTCGAAGTATGAGGGTATTCAAGTCAAACTGGGACTTTTGATTGGACAGAATAAAAGAACACAGTAAATGGCGCAAACATGTGGAAAGGGCTTGGAGTGAGGTCAGGACTATACGGGGGATGTGGCAGTAACTCCCAGCCGAGTTCCTGTAATGTAGAAGTGGTGTTTATTGTGTGTACAGTTCCCATAGACAGATGCGTCTCTTTCGCAAGTTGGCAACAAGTTATCTGTCAATTTTTAAAGATCAGGTGTTCCACTCGTTGAATATTCACGGGAACATTCAGTGAGCACTGAGCCACCTCGGCATGTTATGTCCATTCGTCCACAGTAAAACTGCCTGTAGAAGTGAGAGTAATGAAACCAGGGTTTCTGAGAATATTTATTTGGTTAATGGAAACTATGTTAGATGTCATGAAGCAAAAGCAGACTGCATAGAAGAATGGAGTAAAAATAATAAAAAAAAGCTTACAGCTCAATCTTATTTTAACCGTTGGCAAGTGTGAGGCAGAGATTGTCCTTGGGTGTTCTATCAAGCCAAACTTCAAAATCATATATATATATATATATATATATATATATATTTGGATTTTTCCCCAATTTCAAAATCATATTTGTCAGCAAGAGAGCTACAGGAAAAAATGCCTTATGATAGCACTGCTCAGCTACTGCTCTCAGACAGAAAAACCAGAGACATTGTCATAAAGTCACATTGGTACATACAAAAAGACAATGTGGGAAATACAACCCATGTCTTGAGGACAATACACACCAGACACCAAAAACAGTGCTGTTAAAACCACAAAAGAATTAATTTGATCCAGCTAGAACTAGCTTTTTGTGTTGCCTGTGGGAAGAACGGGACTGAAATATGAGCTTGTATGTGGGATTCTTTTCCACAAGAGATTCTTGATTCAGTGTTACTCTAGCAATCCATTGTGGGATGTTCCCATACTGGCACTAACTGATAAGTCATAATTATATGAACTGCATTCTAATTTATTTTGCCTCGTAATCACATACTCCATTTCAGTGCTCAATGGAGAAAGAGTGAAAGGAACTCAAACAGCTAATTTTTAATAATATTAATATCATATCATTCACTCATTCTATATAACACTTATCCTGTACAGGGCTGCGGAGGGTCTAAAGTATTTTCCCGAGAAACTCAGGGCACTAAGTGGGGTACACTCATCTTTGCAGAATTGTTGTAATTCAGCCACATTGGAGGGTTTTTGAGAATGAACCGCCTTATTTAAGGTCATGCCACAGCATCTCAATTGGATTCAGGTCAGGACTTTGACTAGGCCACTCCAGTCTTCATTTGGTTTTACTTTAGCCATTCAGAAGTGGACTTGCTGGTGTGCTTTGGATCATTGTCCTGCTGCAGAACCCAAGTTCGCTTCAGCCTGAGGTCACAAACAAATGGCCGGACATTCTCCTTCAGGATATTTTGGTACACAGCAGAATTCATGGTTCTATTTATCAGAGCAAGTCCTCCAGGTCCTGAAGCAACAAAACAGCCCCAGACCATCACACTACCACCACCGTATTTTACTGTTAGTATGATGTTCTTCCTCTGAAATGTGGTGTTACTTTTACGCCACACAATAGGACACACACCTTCTAAAAAGTTGAACTTTTGTCTCGTCAGTCCACAGAGTATTTTCCCAAAAGTCTTGGGGACCATCAAAATGTTTTCTGGCAAAACTGAGACCAGTCTTTATGTTCTTTTTGCTTAGCAGTGGTTTTTCGTCTTGGAACTCTGCCATGCAAACCATTTTATCCCAGTCTCTTTCTCATGGTGGAGTCATGAACACTCACCTTAACTGAGGCAAGTGAGGCCTGCAGTACTTTGGATGTTGTTGTGGGGTCTTTTGTGACCTCTTGGATGAGTTGTCGCTGCACTCTTGGGGTAATTTTGGTCATCCGGCCACTCCTAGGAAGGTTCTCCACTGTTCCATGTTTTGGCCATTTGTAGATAATTGCTCTCACTCTGGTTCGCTGCAGTCCCAAAGCTTTAGAAATGGATTTATAACATTTTCCAGACTGATAGATCTCAATTATTTTCTTTCTCATTTGTTTTTGAATTTCTTTGGATCTCGGTATAATGTCTAGCTTTTGAGAATCTTTTGGTCTACTTCACTTTGGCAGGCAAGTCCTATTTAAGTGATTTCTTGATTACGAACAGGTGTGGCAGTAATCAGGCCTGAGTGTTTCTAGAGAAATTGAACTGATAAACCATGGTTAAGTTATGTTTTAACAGGGGGGGCAAAAAATGAAAAATAAAATCCTTATCAGCTTAATCTTTACCCATTTTTTTAAAACATGGTAAGTACAGTGTGATTTTTGATTGCTGGCTTTAATATGGAAGTGTTTTAAAAATTGAAATATAAATACGGCATATAGGCTATTGTAATGTTTTTTTTATAGGTGCTATAAGCTTTTACACAGAAATGAAACTCATCAAAATGGATGAATAAATGGGTCATGTAATTGAAGAATCTAACCAGGGAAAAGTCTGCACCACAGTGTCATGGCTTTTCCTGTGCTTATTACTCATTTAATGCATAAGCCCAATTATTAAATATGCAAAATTAGCCATTTAAAGTAGAAGATCTTAGTGTAAAGTGCTCTGAGGCACTTAAGTTCACACATGCATATATAATGTGTTCAGACAGTTCAGCAGCTGATAAAAATGAAGTTGTAGTTAAACATACAAAAAAATGAACAAAAAGTGCATTAGGAAAAAATGAAGAAAATGCATTTTAATTTTTAAGACTTAAATCAATTGTCATATGTCCCAGAAAGAAGCTATAGAAAAATTCAAAGATTTATGTTGTAATTAAGTCATCAAATATAGAAAGGTTTTACTTAAGAATTACCTTTTTCTACAGAAAGGTGCATAAAATATGTATTACACTTTGTTCATATGAACCTCAAGGGAGAAAAGGGAGATTAACATTAATAAGGATTTAATCTTAAAAGTCCTAAAAACAAAAGAGAAAAGCATGATATCTCAAAGGACACTGATGTTAAAATGTGAAATATAGATACAGGAGTCAGATCATGGAAGTATTTCTTTTTTGATACTGATATTGAAACCTTGATTTTTGTTTAAGTGAAACGGTGAAACCCTTTCCAACAGATATTATATTTAAATATTTATATGTAAATATTTCCAGTTCCAAAATATCTTTTTCCAAATCCAATTTTAATCTATAATCCAATATTCAACGTTTTCTCTCTGATATCCAATCTAACATTATGTATGTACTAACATATCTAATATTGTACAGTATGTACAGTCATACCATACTTGCCATACCAAGTACAGTGGTACATACCGTCATACTACACTACATAGTGCCTACCATTGTAATGTCACAGTTACTGTGTACTATTACCACTGTAATACTATGGTATATTATGGCTAGTACATACCACAGTAAATGTTTATGGAATAAAAGATGACACTCATTCCAAAATACTAAAAAAATGCTTCCTCACAAATTTAAGCATATAAAGAAATGTTTTGTCAAGCTGGAGAAAACCGGTTGCGCTGGAATAAATGGGATTCGAAAGAAGTGGGGAAACTTGCAGGACATCACATTAAATGTGATTTGAAATCTGTTTTAAGGGTTTTTTAGGAATACTAAAGATTTATAAGTTGTTATTTCTGTTGTACAGGCCCTTAGGCACAACTGCTAAAATCAAGCACAGATTAGCATTTAAAAAATGACAAAAGCACCAGGCGAAACCCATTTAATCTGAATCTTCATCTTTAAGGAAATCAAACTTTCAAACTTTTCCTGATGACCAACCACATCAATACTAAAGTTGTTGTATTGTTTAATCATAAATGTATTAGATAAAATGTCCAACTAAAAGTCAATTTTTATTTCTTATCCTGTATTCCCATCTGTCCTAAATAACACCTCTTGTAAGTGAAGTCTGAGCAGAAGTGGCAGACTTAATTAGTCTTTTCAATAAGCAATAATTCATAGTTGACTCATTCACTCTGGAATGATGTGATTCCTTCTGTCATCTTTCCTCTAGGCAGGGCAATCAGACTGTTTAAATGTGCATGAAGCACAAACTGAAAAAAGTTAAGCATCGCTTCAGCTCAATCAAATATAAAGCTCTTTATATATTTATTTCCTCAGCTCCCTCATGGGTTTACCTGACGGAATTGACTGTGACAATCCACTATTTTTAAGACTAAAATTCAAAGATGGTTCTTTCAAGGTCTGCAAAAAAATGCTGCTTTTTTTTTTTTTTTTTTAGTGAAATGTTTGGAATCTTTAAAAGTAGTATAAGATGATGGCTTCCACAATCTGTTGTGTGTTTTTGATGATTATGAACTTTATGAAAGATTAAAACAGCTCCATATTTATACAAACAAAACATTTTACCCACCGCTGGATCTCCATAGGCCTCTGAGTTCAGTAACAGGAGCACTCTGCAGTAATGAAGAGACCTTAGCCGCTCCAGTAAATACGATGTGATTTGAATAGAGCAGACAGGAGAGAGAAGTGGGTCTTTCAGTCATGCATAATGCAAAATGAATATGACTTTATCACAGCCTTCTAATGGTGACATAACAATCTGTTAAAACACTTCTTTCAATCTTGGTACATCTTACACATAGACAAAAAGCTATATATATAGACCTGAATGTTTTTATGTTAAATAATTAATAAAACTGTGCAGTATGTCCTAATTAAAAAGGTTTTTAATTTTATTTTAAGTACATTTTTCCCCCTAGGGGTTGATATCATTCATATATATTATGCATTATTACACTTTGCAGTTTATGCAACTTAAATGTTCTTTTCCACAAAACATATATTTTTTTTCTTAAAAGCATTGAAAAGTTGGTTGACGGTTGTTGATTTGTTGATATGACCTTTACAACGGTCACTCATTCTTTCAAAGGCTAATGGTAGCTGTCATGTTAATTGTGGCATGAATTGTCAATGACAGATCACATCATACTGTATTGTGTGGACTGCATGCTGCAGCTAGCAGGAGATGCTCATTTGAACCCCAGGCTTCTGTCATCTTGGTTCATACTTATAGGTGGAATGTGCTGTATGTTGTAGTTCACATGCTTATGCTTACTAAGATTGCTTACATGAAAAGTATATAAAACTTGTATGATCTGGCCCTTTTGGGTCATTCACATCACTGCTGTGTGCTGTGTGCTTTTGGAATTTTGTGATGCTTTGTGTTTTTGTTTTTACTGATCCTGTTTATTTCCGGGTTTGCAGTAGCCCTGCTGTAGGTCTCAGAGGGTTTTTATAGGCCCTTCGCCAGCTCTGACTGCTTAGGATTGAATATAGCGGGCCACAAATGACTACAAACAGGCCTATGGAAACATGTGATGGACTGAAAAATTTGCATCTTTGCCACAATTTTTTAATCATGCTCCAAAATTTTTTAGGCTATGCTGGCAAACTACAAATCACTACTCACCCTGAAACACCCTGGTTAGCCACAATCTTGTTATTTAACTTTGCACAACTCATCATGATTTATGAATTTGCTGTGATTTATAGCAGAAATAATTAAAATGGAAACTGGCTTTTTTGAGCACGCATATAGCCCATGCCAGCAAGTTAGGGAGTCACCCTGGCACACCCAGAAAGCCATGATCTTGCCTCATGGCTATACCCATGACTAATCACAGTTTAAAAATTCATAGTAAGAATTGTAGGAACTGATCTTAACTGCTTTAACCGCAATTTTAAACAATCTCTTAAAAAAACATTGCTGCTTTGTCAAAAATTTATTAAACATTTATTTAATCCCATTGTTACCTCAGGTTGTGAACACTGGGTAAAAAACATTCAGGATTGGATTTAGCAAAAACATTATCTGAATTGTTACACAGGAGAAGATACAAGTCTCTGAATATGTAAATGAGTCAGTGAACATGTCCTCTAATGAGACAAGTTACTAGACTGCACCAATGTGCTGCTGAAACTATTGATCTGTAGCACAGAGACCAGGCCTCACACTCCCAGAGTGACACAATATAGCACAAATGTTCTGATCAAGCCCAGTCAATAGTCATCCATTAAAAGCAGATAGACTGTCACATTGTGACCGCTGGCCTCAGCCAGCCACATAAACATGAATTTAACACCACATCCATGTCATGGCTGAGCCACATCCATTAGTCCAGTATCAGTTTTCAGTAACTCCTAATATTGATTTTCTAATATTTTTGCAAGGCAATGTACAATGGTCTGAAAACAATCAAACTTTCCATGAACTGAGCAGATTGCTGTCACCAGTGTAATGTGAGTGTGTCCCGTGTTGTTGGTCAAATGTCAGCTCCATGAGGACTCCAAGCGCCATGTTGGCATTCAAGGCAGATGGATCAGCAAGAATGAGGCTGAACAACAGGCAGCTCTGGGGAGGCAAGAGGTCATTGCTTTTCATTTGACATGTCCACATGTTATTAGCAGTACTGTATGTAATCATTAAATCTGCACCAAAGGATGTTTCTTCTCTTTCAAGACATTTGAATGACAATCACTATTTTTTTAAAAGGGAGACTATAGTATATGCTGAACTGAAAAAGTTATATTATTTTCCAAATTTCCAATTATGTTCCTTATGTTTGTAATTATTTTGTCTGCTTAATGATTATAGTTAAAATTTATATTTAAAAAAGCTTTCTTTATGTTATATTTCTCATTATTATCTACTGTACTTGCAATATTCAGTTAAAACTAAATTCACTTCAATGTAATACAAACATTCAGTGCTGTCCAAAAGTCTTTAGCTGCCCCTCATTTCTCCATATTTTGCTTTGTTTTAATCTAGTCTTGAGGAATAGTTTTCCAGACTTTATGAAGGATGTTTTTTGTTTCTGTATCTGACCAGTTTCAAAAGAATGTTTTTTGTTTGTTGCACCACACAGTAACTTATGAATATTTCAAGCATAAAAAACATCTAACGTGAAGTCATGAACTAGTGGGGAACAGGTGCCGAAGATGATAAATGATCAGGCCGGTAAATTTGTATACTAGTGATGCTGAATCCTGAGTGGTTAGAACTGACAAAGGGGGAAATACAGTAAGGTTGCTCCTGAGGTTTAACAATGTTTTTGTAACCACAAACAACTTTTAAATTGGCTCTTTATTCACTTTGCAGTCTTTCACAGTGAGTCATTTTTTTTCCTGTTTCTTTATTTTAATATGCACCGTTTAGTTTAATTAAATATGAAGAAATGAGTGGAGACTAGTTACTGACTTTCATCGAGATTTGTATTTTACAGGTGAAGTAACAAACACAAAATTCGGGGCATTTGTACATTAGTTTGACTTTTGTTTAATATCTTTGACTATTTGT
>JAQMYJ010000001.1:21715561-21730018 GCA_030014305.1 Clarias laeviceps
AAAATCACAGGGTGATCAAATACTTATTGACCTCACTGTATATATATATATATATATATATATATATATATATATATTTGTTTTACCTTCTTCTACTGCAGAAAACAGGGTGTGGCCTATAAATCAGAGACTTTACAGGTGTAATAGTTTAAAGAATAAACACAAAAAAGATGTAGGTTAGCTACTTTTAGGATGGTTTAGGTTAAATAAATACATTTAGCAAAGACTAAAATGGTCTGTGATACCATTTTTAAGTTGTTAAAACTGTAATGAATTACACAAATATTTAGTAGAAACAGTGTTCTAAATGTTTTATCAAAAACAATGAGTCAACTATTATAACAATAATAATAATAAAGACATTAAGAAAGCTACATTATAAAATATGACATTGACTCTGTTTTCATCGACTTTTTTAATGTTGGATTGTATTTATTTGAACACAGCAGATTTGTCAGCAATTACATGGGAAGTTGGTGTAAATGATCAACTCTAAGTGTTTTGTAGTAGACTGAATGTACAGTTTGCCTGGACCAGACACTAATTTGCTTGGGCAGATGGAAGCAGTGAAAAGCTTAAACACAAAAGATGTAAATGACCCGGAAAAATTGTAAGACAAAGCCTCAAAGCCAACTATGGCCTTTGAGGACACGCCAAAGATTTATATTTAGTAGTATATGTAGTTGGCTTACAGTTAAACGCTTAGATTATTCACTCAGTTCATTAGATGTGTTAAAATGCACCAAGATATTTTAAAGAAATATTACCCAGTCTAGGAATATCACTAAAATGCCAGAAATGTAGCCACTCAAAATCTTTAAATCCAAATATTGTCATACTACACTCTCCCAAATTCCATTTAAATTAGCTTATATTTAAACCACATAATCAGCAGCTTGTAGGTTGTTATTTACATTTTAATTATATAACTAAAATAATAAAAAGTAACTTTAAAATGGCAGATCCTTTATTAAAGATCTTGATTGTCTGCTTTGTTTTGTTCTTATTATTTTATGATTATGTGCTGGATTAAGTGATGCATGATAAACTCTATAAAGTTTGATGTGTTCTTGTATTAATGTTTAAATTTTTAATGCCCTGATTGCACAATAAATTATGCATGACACATGTATTGTTCAACCTTATTTGTGCAATTATTATCACAAGTTGAATAACTTCCAGTCTAGAATTGTGCTTCCAAATGCTTTCGTATTTTCCATGCAATTAAAAAAAATTGTCTGTGCTGTAAGAAATCACGTATCTCCATCGAAAAGCCTGGAATATTTGCTAGTATGGGAAAGATACAGGTGGTGTGGAGTGCTCCCTCCATACAGGAAAGGAACAGGAGTCGACAATAAACATCCTTCCAAAATATTACTCCCAACAGTTCCTCTGTATGGCCCTTCTAGGTCTGTGGAGATCTGCCGTTTCAGTTTATTCCTTCTGTTCTGGAACCAGATTTTGACCTGGGTCTCAGTGAGCTGTAAGGAGCTGGCAAGACATGCTCGCTCAGCGCTGCTCAGATAGCGCTTTAAGTCGAAAGTCGACTCCAGCTGGAAGATTTGTCTTTTGGAGAAAATGGTGCGTGTTTTCTTCTTCACCAAAACTTTGGTCTTCTTGTGGTTTTGGGGATGTTTAGAAATTTCAACTTTGCTGATCGTGTTGGGATAGTTTAAACTTACTTTGTCCATCATGATGCTCAGAGAGCGGCCACAGACATCACTTCCTCCGTACTCTGTCAAATGAAAACACTATGGCCATTACACAAACAACAATAAGCTTCAATGCAGGCTTCTAAACTCTCTCGTTCAGGTGCTACTGGCAAGCATACACTATTTATACATTTAGTAGAGTATATATTTGTTACCTTGGAAAGTTGATTAGTGTACATGTAAATCCAAATATGAATTACAATTTATTTATATCTGATTAAAATATTTTAAGGGTTTAATTATTACAGTGTCTCAACTGCCTTCATGCAGAGGGGAAATTAACATAAGTAAGCAATTACATGCAAATTATTTATAAAATGTGTTAACAGAGATTTATCATGAGTGGGAGACTTTATGCGTTTGCAAAGACATAATGCATAAAAGTCTTAGCTTCCCCTGAGTATGGAACCTTTTGAGACACCCTGTCCTTATTTGCAAGCCGCACTAAAAAAAAAAAGTACAAAATAAGTTACAGTGAGTAATTTCACTATTTTGTGAGAGTGTAAAAACAAGTCCCTGTTAACTTTAAAGCATAAAACGTTCCACCCAGTCTTTAAAAGGAGTGTATTTGAATTACCTGGTTTATGACACGATGAAAAGCTGCTCTCTGGGCTGAGTTGTGAATTTGGGCGTTTCACATCAGACTGCTTATTAAGGATGTGATCAATAGTGAATTTCAGCGCTGCTGGTCGGCGCACCACGTCTTCTTTGCTCATGCTTCCCTGATCCAGGTTACCTTAAGTTAGTTTCTTAAAGCTCGCGCGTCACTGATGAAGCGTGCGAAGCGGAGACAGTGCAGGGCGCGCGCAGCATCGTCCCGCGGTCAGCGTCACTGCGCTCTCCACACGCACGAGCGCTAAACAGAAGCGCGAGCTTGTATTGGCTGAAAACGGCAAAGGGTGACGTAAAACCTCAGCAGACCGACCTCTCAGGACTAAAGGACAATTTTAATCTCTCCAGGGAATTTAAAATAGGCTAAATCTTCAAGTTTTCTAGTCTCCAAAGTAAATGACGCTATATTCTGCAAATATACAGTAATGCAAAGACAGCAATATAACTATACAATCAAGTTTAACCTCAGTAGATAAGGTTTTCTTGAGGTTAAACTTGATTGTAATATACTTCAGATAACTTATAACTTTGCAACTGCTGTTAATTTCATCCGGATCTATTCTGTATATAGTGCACCGTTATACGCATATGTACATTTCCATATATTCAGCATATTTCACTTCTGCTACATATAGGCCCTATTTGCATATTTACTAGATACGACATTCATATGTGACTTAATGCACTTCTGTTTAGCTGCAACTTGCACTTCATTGGCTTTGTACATTTCACAATGATATAATTTAATTTTCTCTAATCTTAAAAAAAAAATTCGACCACTTTAGGTTAAATAGGTAAATATGAATGAAATGAGACATCGCCAGAATAACATACGCTGGACATGGCTTCAATTCCCGCACCGGTCTTTGTGCATGGAGTTTGCATGTTCTCCCCGTGCTTGGTAGGTTTCCTCCCACAGTCTACAGACACGCTGAGCGGCTACACTAATACACTATGATTAGTTTTAAATATAACAATAAAAAAAGTCTTGCTGTAAACCAATTTTTTTTCACTGAATACCAATATATTTAATTTCTTGTGAAATAAAAGGTTGTGCAACGATAGAATGACACCTGGGTATTTTAGCTTGTCAGGCCCCACCACCTACTGTTAGTTTTTATCATTGCAAGCAAGTATATTTGTAAGGTGGTTTACTTTCATGTCAGCTTTTGTTTTATTTTGTTTTGTTTTTAATGCTGATGTTCCAGGCTAAGGAATGACAAGAAAAACGTTTTAAAAGATTGTTTAAAATAGCAGATAATTATTTATTGCTATTAAAGTGGCCAGGACCAGCTAAATACACCTATCAGACTTTAATCTGTATATTATCTATTCAATCGAAATCCACGCAAAAGAATTTTCTGATTTTATCCGTGTGTGCAGTCAGACATTCAATCAATCAATTAGTAAAATCTATACTTTGAGCCATGCCTGTATACTGAGTTGACAAAGTTCTAATCACAGCACACAAGAAATATGTGGGAAGACTAGCTGAAGTTTGGCAATACATTTTGTTTGTATGCTTGTTTGTTTGTTACAAAATTGTTGGTTCATCAAATGTACAATTTATAGGCCAATATTAAATGTTTTGGTGTTTGGTCCTGAGGGTTTTATTCAATTATTTTATTATTTTATTCAAATTTGTCAGTCACTGGTCTTTGCTCTATAAGACACAAAAAACATACAAAAATACATAATGTGCATAAGCAAGCTTTTTTGTTTGTTTGTTTCTTTCTTTCTTTTATAACCTGAAATATTTAGAAGCATGTTTAGCTTTGCATTTGTGTTATTATTGTCATATAAAAGAATATGGATTGAAAAAAAGTCAAAAAGTCTTTGGGTCCAGAAAATATTGTATAGCCTAATGCATGTGAGATCAAATTAATATGATATTAAACAATATGTAATCATATGTAAAACCAATTAATCATCTGATAATAAAGATGAGGTGACAAATTGGCGTGTGAAAATAATCAAATATATGGAAAAATTTACATGGAATTTGAAATTCATTTCCAGACACACACACATACAGACATTGTGTCCGCAGTGCTTAAAAATGTCCTGAAAAGCTCAACACGTTTTGATTTCCTTCTTAACAGCCTAGGTATTCCAAAACATATGATGGCAGTAATTGTGTCGCTATGGTAAGAACCGGATGATGTGCAATAGGCTAATGAGAAAAATCCCTGTACAAAAAAAATATTCTATTATCTCAGACTTTATTTCCCATAGGTTTTAACAGAAAGAAAAAATGATACATTATTCTTTCATTATTTAATGTACAGTATATGAGGATGAATAATAAAAAAAATTACTAATGAAAGACTTGTGATTATGCTGTATAATAACAAATATAAAGCTTATAAGTGGATTCACATATGTATGTACATAAATTAATATGCCACTATGCTTTTTTTTCTTTTTTTTTCTAAGACCATGGAAAAATTAAAATTAAAATTATTGTGCTTCATATATTCTAAACTGATTTTTTTTTTTGCATTGACTTATTTATTCATTCATTCTCAGTAAGATTCCAGAAAACATTGTCCTTAAATTTGTTGTAAATAGAATTGTTCAGCTGCAACACAACAAAAAGAGATACATGATTCAGACTGTGAGTATTATTTCAAAAAATCCATTAATAGACAGACAAGCTGCAATATGCATACACACAAAGACATAAGCATTTGAGAGTTCATAATTAACTGTATATAAACATGTGCTTTAAATTAAGTATTTGTAGAAAATGTTATTAAATCTAATAAAATATGGACTTTGCATAGATGGAGAGGAAAATCCACAATATACAATACTTCCTGAAATTAAGCCTGTGCTTTTGGTAAGTGGTTTACTGTTGGTTAAGCCAAATCCTTCAGTCATTGTTCTATATGATATCATAAACTTTTAATAAACTTAAAAGGCTCAGTTTTTATGAGAGTCATCAATGTACATTGTTTGAGGAAAAGAAGTCTACTGTTTCAGTCTAAATCCTTTACAATTCTATTCTTTATTTTTATATATTTGTCACTCACCGCTGTTAGGATATCGTGTTTAGCGTAGTTCATGCAGTAAAGTTGAGTGGAGGAGGAACACAGCATCATAAGGGATAATTTTCTACGTACAGGTTCTGTACAAAAAACACATTGGTTTTTATACAAAGTTTTTGAATAGTTTCATTTATAAGTGATTCAAGCAGCAATATGACTTAATCTCTGAGCAGTAACACTGTGTCTATGTTTAACTATCAATAATCGTGACAGCATGCTGCTTTATGGAACATGCCACAGAAATATTCTGTGTTTTACTTTGCATTGAATTATCAAGCAACCAGCATGTAAAATTGTGTTGTTATGTTTTCGGTTTGTCTATATGGATATGAATGTGTTTCATATATTGGCCTTTTAGTATGGAGGTGGCCTGCCAGGTGCAAAAAGTCACCACTTTTGAAAGGATAAATTGTCAGCCTGCATCAAGTAAAGGAAAAATTAGAATTGAAATCTGGACAGATAATGAGGAACCATTAACTTTGCAGAAGAAATGTGGTCAGACAAAAATTATAAGCGACTATGACTGGAGATCACTTAAATTATTAATCATATAAAACACATCATAAAAAAAATCACAGCTATGTTTACTAATGAAAGTAAGAACATTTCCACATGCACAGTGTGATGAGAACTAACAAGATTGGGACTAAACAGCTATGTGGTCATTAAAAAATGAATAAATAGATAAAGAAAAGAATGTTAGTGAGGGTAATCAGCAAAAGGGCTTTTATTTGCCAGGGAGCATAATGATTGGACATTGGAGCAAGAGAAAATGTTCTGGTGAGTCCAGATTGACCCTATTCCAGAGCGATGAACAAGTCAGGGTAAGAAGACAAGCACATGAAACGATGCACTCATCATGTATCACAAGCATCATAAGGGATGCATTGTACAAGCCTCTGGAGGCAGTGTTATAATCTTCAGTTGTCAGGTCTAGGCTCAGCAATGTTGTGTGTCAATAAAATGAAGTCAGCTGATGTCCTGAATGTACTGAATGACGACAGTATAACCTCTATGGAGTTTTTCTTTCATGATGGCACAGACATATTCCAGGATTCAAATTGATGCACTTTTCATGCACTTGTAAGACATTCAATAAAATACTAACTAACTGTTAAATTAACAAGATTAGAACATCTGAAAATTGCACTGTCTAAACATCCATAATTAAATTTATATTTGTGATTAGTATACACACTGAGAGTAGACTTACAAAAGAAAAGAAAAAACACTTCATGTGAGAAGCATGTAATTTCCTTACTTGTATATCCAATAGTCTCTGAGGGAAGACTTTCAAGACCTCCAGCTAAAACTGTGACATTAAAATTGTACTTGCTGCCAGATTTTAGTCCATCGATTATTGTTGAGTTGTTTCCGATTATGGTCAGATTTCCACCATCACCCCAAAACTCAGAAACATATTTCACTGAGTAAATAATGTTTTTAACTCCTTCTGAGTCTATTGGGATTTCCCACCTTAAACGTACTGCAGTATTGTTTAAGATTTCTGCACTAGCTGTTCCAGGAGAATTGGGCCCTAAGAACAGAATAGAAAATAAATAACCGATATGTTAGTGTATAGTCAATCTGTAAATGAGAACACATTGAATCTCATTTTCTCATTCAGTTCATTCAGGGTCATTTAAGTTTATTTTTCATCTTTATAAGTTGTTTTATATGTTGTAATAAAATAAATAATATATAGTTGTTGATCATTTCCTTTCATTGAAAAGTCGAAAGGTAGAAGTGAAGTATAGAATTTAAATAAAGTAGATAGTAAAGTAATTTAAATGTGATAGTATTAAAACTAATCAGACTTACTGGTATAAATTGAATCACTGACTGCAATACTTGGATTCAGATCTTCCTTCACATAAGTAGTGACACTAACAGTATAAAACGCTGCTGTATTTAAGGAGTTGAATGTATAATTTAGTTTGGTTGTGTTGGCATGAGGACCATAGATGTTCTGGCTCATGGAGCTGGAGATATTCACAATGAACCAAGCAAAATTTCCTTCTGGATGGTCCCAAGTTGCAGTAATACTGTTATTTGTACTCGTCAGTTTAAGGTTCCTCACTGGCATTGGTGCTAAAAACAATAACATCAAAAATTGTTACACAATTCAAAATACAAACAAATAAATTTTTATAGGAATGACGGCTTGAAAATTTTGAATAATTTCAAAATGACTATTCGGGGAGTTAAATAGGTTGCCATTTCATGCAGATTTAACATCAGGGCAGCTGGCATAAATGTGTTAGACAGGCTAGCAGACCTAATTCATAAACACAGTTATGGAGAGGTGTGTGACATGTAATGAGTGCAAGAAAAAGGGAAAAGAAAGAAAAAGTAATCTCTGACTCACTGGTATAAGCATTGATAGAAGTGGCTTCTTCTTCTTCTTCCTTAGGACAGTTTGGTACACTTACTGACACGGTTAATGTGTAATTACTACCAGATGTGAGGGAGGACATGCTTGTGAGATTTAAATTTGTTGAGTTTTTTAGTGAAGTAATTCCATTGTACAGAGTAATGGTATAGATGTAGTTCCAGCTATTCCTGTCAGGTGAATCCCACCACGCTATTATCTTGTCACTTTCATTGTTGAAAGAAGTAAGGTTTATCACTTTGGAAGGCTCTGTAAAATTAGGTTCACAATCAGAGAAGGTGGTAAGGTAACAGATTTTAAATGAGCACTGTGTTAAAATGAATACTGTGTTTCTAAAGTCAAAGAAATATTAAAAACTCCACTTTAGACTAAAGACAATACATGATAATTACTTATTTATTTTACTTAGAAACAGGTAATGTCAAATTTCATTACAATTTGTAAAATTTTTTTTTTTTTTATTCTAATAAAGATATATGATCATAATATATTGTGCAAAGGTTATATATTACTTCTTGATATCAACATTATATATAGATACAGTAGTGGCCAAAATTGATAACATAACATACGCCAGCCATGTATTATAGTTCTCTCTTTGCAATAATAGATGCTTTCAGCAATCAATTCTAGTCAAACTAGATTCAGAATCAGAATCAGAAAGATTTTTATTGCCAAGTACGCTTGCACGTACAAGGAAAACAGGTAGAACTAGTGGAAAACAGGCTGTGTGACAATGATGTTCAGCTTCTGGAGCCATGGCCCAAGTTATATCCAGACCAAATCCCAAGAGAAAACTGTTGGACAATGGTAAAGAAGGTGATAGCATTCAAGAAAGCATCTTCTGTACATGATATTCAGGAAGCAATCAAGCAGGCATGGATTGAACGAGTGACATCAGAGTACTACAGATGTTTTTGACTCTATGCCCAGCAGGATGCAGCAGGTTTTAAAGAATAAAGGGCTTAATTGTAAATAATGACTGTTTTACCACAATTTCACTGCATAAAATATCAAATTATTCTTATCATCCAGATTATTAATATTTAAAAAAAAAAAAAATTGAGAATGTCATTAAAACATGTAATTTCACTTTTGTCTCAATACATTTGGCCACCACTGTATATAGAAGTTAATTAAAACATGCCTGAATAGTATGAGTATTTGTATATATTATTTTCTTACTTTAATTTCAATAAGTAAAAATCATATATTTTTAAGTAGTTATCAATTACATATGATAACTGGTGGTATTACATTGTTTAATAGGTTAACCACATTACTCACTAGTGCAAGTGCTGATGTAGCCTGGCTCTCCAAAAATGGTTGTATTGACCACAGCTTTAACAGTGAAATTATACATTTGTCCTGGTTCCAGTTTAGATAATTGGCATTTTTCAGGACAGCAACTCCTATTTAAAATTTTCTGGTCACTAATTACTAAGTAGGATACATTAGTTCCCCTTGATGCGTTCCAACTGAGGGTAATTTCATCTGTTCCCACCTTTACTATGCTGAGATTACTGATTTTCTCTGGTACTAGAAGAAATATTTGAAAGAAGAAAAAAAATCCACTTGAGCTTATTCAAATGCATTACTTAAAATTAACATACAGGTGACGGGACAGAAAACATCAGATACAGAAGCTATTAATGTACAGAAAAAAAACAAGGCAAAACAATATCATGAATGAAATTTTGAAACCTAATGTACTAAAATCTACAGTATGTTAAATCACTGAATGGAATGGAATATAATTATATAATATATATTTTTTACTAAAAAAAAATAGCAGGCAGGGTGATTCTTTTGTCACAAACGGATCTTGAAGCCACTGTGTTGTTATTCATGACAACAGCAGATGATGTTAAAGTACTACAGCAAAAAAATTTAAAACTCATTTAAAATACCCAGCAATCTAAAAAAATTAAAGATGTCTTTGATTTTTACTCACACGTGTAGAAGGTGATATTCTGAGGATTGAGGTCTCTCTCACACTTCACAGGGATTACCTGCATGGTGTACTGTGTTCCCGGAGCCAGGCCGTCAATCTGGTAACTTGTCGCACATGTTTCATTTAAATAACTTCCATTGATCATTACTCTATACTGAGAAATGTTTATACCTGCCTCACTCCAACTCAAAATCCCTCCACTTTGTGTCATGTTGAAGATTTTTATGTTACCATAAAAACGATCTGCAATAATAAAATAAGACAGAATAATGTATTAAGGCTTGTTTGAGGGGAAGAATCTTCTTAGTGAGGTGAAGGGGGTTTTATTTAAAGTAGGATTTTAAATTACTAACCAAAACATTTAAGTATATGACACTTCATATAAAGACAGAGATCCTCAATTGAAACAATAAATAACATGTAGTGTTATTTGCACTAGACAAACAAACTTGGTTTTAAATACCAAAATGATATCAACATGTTTCGAATGATGTCTCTGTATTTCATATAAAATCTCCTACCGCCTAAATGAGCCTATCCCAGTTGGACTCTGGGCACAAGGTGGGGTAGACCCTGGACAGGATGTCCATCCATCATAGGGCACACTGGCACACACACTCGCACACAATGAGCGTAAATTGCATGTGTTTGGACTGAGAGAGAAAGTCACCTGTGCCTGGAGGAAAACCACCAAGCATGGGGAAAACATGCAAACTCCATGCACACGGACCTGAGGTGGGAATCAAACCCTTGACCCAATACTATACTGCACTATTTTATACTAAGATACTATACTAGTCTAGATACTATACTACACTGCACAATATTATACTAAGATACTATAGTATGATATACAGTACTACAAAATTTGTTGTTTGCATATTTGTAAATAAACATACATTTTAATAGTTATTATAGTACCATAGTGTAGTATAATACGACATTATAAAAGTCCTATAGTCGTATAGTAAAAACATACAATGTGCTTATTTCTTAGTTCAGAACATATTTTATTCTTCAGTTGCCCCTCTGGGTTCTGGGTAGAATTAAAGGTTCTATTTAGTGGAGCCCAAACTCCCCAATAACCAAAGGATCTTAACCATCACTACAAATGACTTTTTACTAGAATATCAGGCAGGAGGTACCTACACAATCTCCCACTCACTCAGACACATTCGTGTGTCCAAACCGTACAAGAAGGCTTTTGTGTTCTGTTCAACTTCCTCTTCACCCTGATGTTCATTTACAGTATCTGATTTAAATATGTACCAGTTATGTAGATGAAATTGTTCAATAATTACAATACAAAGTTCTAAAGATGACCATGTAAAACTGTGTTTTTGAACCATACCATCCAATCACATAGTCTATTTAAGGAGACTATATTCAGATAAATAACGTCTAACAGCAGAGTTTCTCCTGCTGGCTACTATGTGCTGTTTGTTTAGAAGCAATATAGCATGCTGTGTACTACACCTTGAGGTGCATAAGGAATTGCGCACCCACAGCAACTCCTGGTAAGATAACCTTGCTTAAGTTGTATATATTGTACAGTATAATTTCAGGAAGCTGGAAAATACTTGCATTTAACTATTTGCTTCTAATTATTTGCAAAAGTTTGTCTCAATTTATGGATTATATTTCATATTCTGAATGACCAGTTATATCTAAGCTGTTTCTAAAGATGCTGTATTTCTCATTCATTGGATTGTGGTATCATGCATCAATGTTAATTAAAAATTAAAATAGTCACACATTAAAGCAAAGATGTTTGCATAGGAAGCATCTCCATATCCTTGCTCTTTTGCTCTCTTAACTCCTTGCAACCTAATTCTTCAGGAAGCACAATAGCTACAGCTATAAATATGACAACTTCATATTTTCCAAATTCCAGCATGCAGTCTAGAGACCAACACCTCGCTCAGGTGTTAGGAGTACTAATTTAACTAAATTTAAACTATAGCATATAAACGAAAACATTGTTTCTTAATAGACCACAAAAGGTTACTTTATACTAAGCATTAATTAATAATTGATAGCTGAACAACGAATCATTGGCACCCACCATGAAGGACAAAAAAAAACGCTGTCTGCAAAGGGCGAGAGCCATTAACATAGATGCCTCACACCCTAATTATCGACTATTCACCCTTCTTCCATTGGGCAGGTGTTGTATTGGGCATACAATCTCTTTCACTTTATAATGCACTGCTTTTCCATAATTTATCATTTATAATTCCACCCCTATTTATTCCATATATACTGTACTCTATAGACATCTGTATATGTACAGAATATGTACAAATATAGACAGTCAGTCAAAACAATTTATACACACTTCAGGAAAAGAAAAATAGTATAATATATGTTATATTAATATAATGGTAATAATATTATCATATTATCAAGTCAAGTAGGCTTGAGTAGGCTTGACTTGACTTGATAATGTTATAATATTATTACTGAAGTCGTTTCCGGAAGTGTGTAGACATTTTGGCTGACTTTGTGTATTCTGTTTATTCTTGACATGTCTCCACATCATTGTTTGAACAGATATACTGTATATTACAACATGCATCCTATCTATAATACCTACTGCACCTTCTGTACATACAACTCCATAACCATATTTTACTACTTTATTTCTTGTAAACATGCCACTTATTCACTTCTCGTTAGATAATAAGTGCATTTCATTGTCTTTGTATGTTTGTTTGAATGCAAAAGTTAAAAGTCTCAT
Source organism: Clarias laeviceps (assembly GCA_030014305.1). Classification (NCBI taxonomy): domain Eukaryota; kingdom Metazoa; phylum Chordata; class Actinopteri; order Siluriformes; family Clariidae; genus Clarias; species Clarias laeviceps. The sequence continues at coordinate 21,728,022 of JAQMYJ010000001.1, forward strand.
TTAAAAAGAAAGCCAAATTTCTTACTATGTAAAGAATTCCTTGCGTACACACTGATCAGCCAAAACATTAAAACACAAAACATTATGCCCAGTATTGTGTAGGTTCCTCTAGTGCCACCTAGACAGCTCTGGCCCCTTGGGGCATGACTCCACAAGACCTCTGTGGGTGTGCTCTGGTGTGTGGCACCAGAACGTTGGCAGCAGAGCCTTTGGGTGCTCTGCAACATGGGGGTGGGGCCTTGAGATGAGATTTGTTTGTCCAGTGCATCACATGGATGCTTGATCAAATTGGAATCAGGAGAATTTGAATGCTGGGTCCCATGATCGGTGAGCTCTGGTGCATTGAAGCCTTTCTATCGTGGTCAGCATTTACCTTTTTGGCAAGTTGTGCTGCATTGGCTTTTCTTTAGGATCAGACCAGACAGGCTGCCCTTTGTTTCTTGCAGGTATGAGTGGGAGTTGGGTGGCCATTATCCTGCCCCCATTTACAGGTATATAATTGATTACATATATTAATTAAACATAAATGTTATGACTGATCATTGTACATATTACATATTATAGTCAAACTGAGGATCTGTTTTAAAACATGAAGACCTTACCATCATAGCAGATGTAGGGCAGAGATTCATTGCAGTGCTTTTCTTGCCACATCCCAAAGCTAAGCAGGACCACACAGGAATCCTCAATATATTGAGGCTCTAAATTATCAATGATAGTACTTATAGAGGAGTTGGGAGATACAAGCATTCTAGGAGTTGAGCTTGTAACCAAATGCGTTGTGGTGAAGACAGTTGGGGATACTGTAATGGGAGTGTTGTACTCGGATGCATTTAGACAGTCACAGAGCTTCCCCAAAGCTGGACACATCATCTCAGTCACTGCACTGTTATTATCCATGTTGAACAAATCGTCTATCTCAGTGGTATTTAGACATTCACAGAGCCTTGCAAAGGCTGGGCACTGCATCACCTGTGGACTTGTATTGTTAATTACTGGTGGTGGTGGTGGACATGTGGGCTGCGGCACTGGAATCTTTTTCGGGACAGGATGACCAGGATACCAGTTCTGATAGATGACAGGCTCACCATTGGCCCACTGTGACCAAAATTTTGAAGCACTTATGTTTTGGCGCAGGCCGATCCAGTAGTCGGCAGTAAGGTTCTGAATTATTAACTCAGCAGCTGCTGGTGTGATGGTGGTCAAGTCTTTGTAACAGGCCTGACAGTGAAGTCTGGCATCATCCCATGTGGTTGCATTGGGTTTGTAAAAATAGTCTCTCTCCGTGCTTATAACTGAAACAGCTGAAAAGACATAGGCAAGAAATCATTAGTGATTTTAGTTGCTTTATAATAAGTCATTTAGTGGCATAGCTAAAAGAAACATTACACTTTCAAGCACTTGTCTGGTACAAGATTTCACAAACCAACAGATCACAAGCTGACAGTAACTGGCACTATACAGGAACTGAAAATACACAATAGAGTAAAGGCACTCTGAGATTATATGGTTGTTGTTACTTAATAAAGGGGGAAACTACAAATACACATATGCAACGGGTCAATATTTTAAGGCAACAAACCGCGGTCTTCCCTTCTTTATCAAAGGTGTGAAAGTCTGATGAAGCAAGATCAGAACTACTGTATAGGGAACCTCAAAACAAAGTTTTTGCAGTGTGTCGACAGTGTGGGCAATAGTTTGCAGATGTGCATTGTCATACAATATCGCGACACCCTTGGATATCAGTCCTCTGCGTTTAATCCAAAGTTTAGGCTTCAGCTCTTCAATAAGCATTTCACTGTAACGAGTAGGGCTGCAACAACAAATCGATTAAATCGATAAAAATCGATTACTAAAAGAGTTGGCAACGGATTTCATAATCAATTTGTTGTGTCGCGCCCGCGGAGACATTTGATTATTAAAAAAAAAAACTTTAGTTGAGCGCGGAGCGGAGTGAACACACTCGGTCTCGCGCACTGATGCTAGCAGAGTTCGGC
>JAQMYJ010000001.1:21730118-21754992 GCA_030014305.1 Clarias laeviceps
AAAAAAAACTTTAGTTGAGCGCGGAGCGGAGTGAACACACTCGGTCTCGCGCACTGATGCTAGCAGAGTTCAGCGCCCCATAGACAGGGCGAAGCAAAAAAAAAAAAAAACGGCGTAGGTAGAGGAAAGATACATGGCGGAGGCTGCTGGGTCTTAGTGCGCATCTCTCACTGGCATAATCAACATCCGTGCACACGTGTGCTGCTTACTATAACACTGTGACCACATGTGTGTGTGTAAAACATATTTTATTTTGTGTCTGTATGCGTGTGTGTACAGCAAGCGTGAAAAGCAAAAGCAAGTCTCATTAGAGACGTTAAAAAATTCATTTTCTCTCTCTGCTCAAGGCTTAGGCTGCTCTTTGCCTGCTGTGTCTGTGTGTCTGTGTGCGCGAGCGTCATTGGACACCATGCCACCCACACACACACACACACATACAGACCCGTCCTACTTTCACCTTCACAGACACACACACACACACACACACACACACACACACACACAGACCCCTCCTATTTTCACCTTCTCAGACACACACACACTCTTTCTCTCTGCTCTACACAGAAACACTGCTCTGTCGCGATTCTTTTCAAAGGTGAAGTGCAGGTTAATTTGTTTTATTTTTACTTTACAAATGTGATTCCGTTAGTGTGTTTTTAAAAAAATGTTTTGGTTTACGAGTGTTTTGGAATACGAGCCGCTTCCTGAACGAATTATGCTCGTAATCCAAGGTTCCACTGAATATATTTGGCAGATGTAAAGCATACATGTCTGTTTTTTGTGTTAGTCCATTTTAATTTTATTTTATTATTTTTATAACAGCTCAAGGAGCAACATGTTTGTGCACTTTCTAAAGATTTTAGTTCTGTTTTTAAATAAAGGTTTGGAAATGAATGTTTTTCTTGCGTTTTTTATCCGATTCATTGATTAATCTGAAAAAATTTTTATAATCGACAGATTAATCAATTATTAAAATAATCGTTAGTTGCAGCCCTAGTAACGAGCACTGTTGATTGTTAAACCTTTTTCCTGATAATGTTCCAATACTGGCCCTTGAGAATCCCAGAAAACTGTAAGCATCAATTTTCCAGCTGATGGTTGTCTTTTGAACTTTTTTTGGGTCAGCCATCGAGGATGTTTCCACTCAGGTTCGTAGTGATGAATCCATGTCTCATCACCAGTAATGATTCTCTTTAAGGAACTTTCACCTTCCCTAGAGTATGATATGCTCTTGGGCGAGTTGTTTCAGCACCAGGTACACCCTTAGACCACAAAAAAATTTATCACTGCACGCTGCTCTTCTTTCATGCAAGGCACAAATGGAGCATCCATTTTTGCTCACTGTTAGAAATAAACTGACGTAACATGATCACACCTGTACAACAGTGATTAGGAAGACAGTAGCCGTGAAGGGAAAGCACTGATAAGACAGTGCGGCCAACAAAAGTTTTAATATAACGAGAACATGGTTAATTTTTGACCCACCCTTCATATTTAATACAGGACTTCCAGGGATTATTTATTTGTCTGTTCCAGTATGTTACATGTGTCAGTCCAATATTAAGGTAAAATGTAATGTTAATACTAATCATCTCCAAATTTTGGTTCTTGTTATAACAATTGTCTACTTCAGTTACTTTCTATTTCACTAACACAGTGTAAAAAATAATAAGCAATGAAGTTCTTAAAATTAAAGTTTAAATTAAATTTTCATTTATGGCTGTATCTTATTAAAAATAACCGACATGCACCTATGAGGCATCAAAGTCAAATGATATTTAAATTGGTAAGCATCCCATAGACCCACAGAAGCAGGAGTATCCATCTACAGTAGCGTATTTATCCTCCACGCAAAGAACGCAATTGCGTGGGCGCCCCCTACTGGCCACAAGCAGTTAACTCTTTTAATGTTTGCTCTTGACATCATTTATTAACGTGCGGCACAGACACGTAGAAAGAATCAACCATAAAGCGCGCTTATCCAAGCGACGCTCAAAAACCAAAGATAAAAAATCAAATACTGAAAGTTTGCCAAAGCTTATAACTTTTTTTTTTTCGATTGAAAATTAAAATGAAACATCTGAAGAGGTGGATGACAAGAAAACACACAAAAAGAAGATTCTTGCTTTAGGTAAAACCAAGAAAAGACCCTTTATTTCCTACAGCTAAAAGGATTCTTTATCATTTTGAATAAGACAGTGAACATTATTTTTTAACAAGAATTTGTGTCTTCTACCTAACTGTAACATGTGTGTGCGCTGTTATGCAGTTCAAAGTTAAATATATCTGGTTTATATTTGTCTCACTTATTTCTATATACTCAATATTACTGGAAAAAAAGGAAAGGAAAAAGGAAAACTTTTGTCAAATTGGGGCAAAATGGTAAACACGCCCATCTACACAAACATATTTCCATCCAATGTGAGCGTGTGACTTTTTGACTATACTTCTTGATCTTTAGGACATTTTATACAATTTTATTGAACAATGAGGAAAAAGTAAACGAAAATATGAGTCCTCATGTCTACTCATCCTAATAAATTATCATTCTACTTCAACTGACTGCAAGTTAAACCGACACTTGCACAAAAAATTTAATACTGCTTTCATGCAGTGTTTCTTAGCTTTTTCACTGCAACTATATCAACTCTGTTTCACAGCATTGTATTGCAGGTATCGGCACTCATTAGAACAGATTGCACTTTTTCTTTCACCAATCTTTAAAATATTTTCTTACGCAAATTCTGTTTTTATTACCTTTCACTTTTGTCTTATCAGATAGTCATAAAAAGCATTTTATTGAATGTCAAACTTTGACAACTTTGAATCAAATTTGTTTTCGTAAATTATAATACCTGCAGTCACTACTGTAACTTGGTAAATGTTTTTCCATTTGAGAAGCCAAAATGGGAAAAAGAGGCCTGCATTTTTACTTTTCTAATGCATGTATAGAGGTTTTTCTAGTGAAAATTGTGAAGTACACAATTTGAGCACATACCCACAAATGAATTAAATTGTTCACAGAGCTCAAATCTAATGCTTTACTGTGTGGTATAGTTTTAATATCTCATAAGCAATTACCTCATTCATTAAATCACTTTACATCAGCTAAAAATATGGTTTTACATAAGAAATGAGTGCACTGAAAGGTGTACCATAAGGCACAAACCTGCTGCAGAAATGACAAGTGTAGGCGAAGTATAAGGCTTTTATATTAGCTGTTTAGGGGTGCAAGTATTAGGCGATTCATGTTGAGTAATTAAAATGACTACTTAATAGCTAACACATGGCAACATTTTAAAGATTAGCCTTTTTTGAAAAAACTAAAAGTCCAATATAGTAATTTCTTAGAATGGTGGTCTACATGGTAAAGGGGTTAATAAATAATTTGTTTCTGCTTTACTCTGTCAGGAGTTCTACATACATTTGAAGTAACTTCATAGAGTAAGTTAATAAGTAATGATTTTGTTTCAAATGTGGTGCTTGTATTATTTGCCAGTAATTGCCAAGTTGTAATTGTAAAAAAACAACTGAGGTTGCAACTTACCAACTAAAAGCAAAGACCCCAGCAGCAACATCATCCAAAGTGTCAGAAAATCTTCAGTACCAAAATCACTTGATAATCGTCACAGCTTGAGGCAAAAACAAACCAATACATACAAAATAAAAAAAATAATAATAATAAAACAAGTTAAATTATGTGCTCTAAGGAAACAAGACACCAGTAATTATGGATACATGAATCTCTCTCATACAAAAAGATGCTTAGCTTAAATGCAGCTGAATCTGGTAAAACATCCTACTTGAATGTGGTTGTTGAGTGCACAGCAGAGTCACAAGGAAATATTTATCATTAAATTTGCATTTAGCTGATGGCAAAACAAGCAGTCTTACTGGTCAGAAATGAGCTATCAACACACACAGCGCTGTCTTATTTGTTTATTTGCTTTCATCATGTTCAGTTACAGTAGACAAAATATAAAAAAATAGCTCAAACGAACAACTGCAAAGGTTTGTATATGTAGATTTAAATGTGTCTTAACTGTACTTGTTTGCACTAAACAAGTAAATGTGCTTACAGCAAAAAATAACAAAAGTAACAGAAAAATGTTTGTCATGTAAAAAATATATCTGGAATGACTACAGTTAACAAAACTAAACAAAACAAATAAAATACAAAGACATGGGAAAAAAACACTGTTTAACATTTGCCCATTTCAGACCATTTCAAACTGACCTGAGAGAGCTGACAACCAACACATGATCACCTGGAGCAAAGCATCAGTGGTATAAACATCCTTATTCATGAAAAACATACATTTTAATCCATTGCATGGGGTTTTAAGGAGATGTATCCAGATAAGGCACTGAAAGGTGATCTAACAAAATCGAATCATAGTAACGTTTTCTGTACATACAAACGGGTGACACGGTAAAAGGAAAAGCTGCATCTTTGTTACAGTGTAAAAGCATTTGTGGCGGCATTATGGTCTACTTGTCCTTTTTAGAGTCACTGCACATAAAAAAAGACAGTAAATTGGTGTTTGATTCCATCAGGACAGGTCCAGAGACTTGCAGCATCTATATCATCACACACACACTGTTCAGGAAGCCTGTTTATTCCTTTAAGTTGTCACTTGTCTTGTCTAAATTTCAATATAGCAATGTATTTTCTGAACAGAAAGTGAAAAGAAAGGCTCACAGGAAACTGAACAATAACAAACAGGGCTCATTTTCAGTCAGTGTCTGTCTTCTCATCGTTTTGGAGCAGCTTTTTGCCACAGCCTGGCTGCTTTTTCAAGTTCTTCAAAGTGCTGAAGTGAAAAGAAATGGTAAAAGTCAGTCAGATCTGAAGCTGAAATACAGACAAGCTTAATTTGTGAAGAAAGTAAAAGAGCCCTTTTACCGTTTCTGTCTGTATTTGTCCTTATCTGCAGCAGGCATCATGTCCATTAACTCCAAACTGTCATTAATCGTTTTCAGCATATTAAACCTGTCTCTCCCACGAATCTAGGGTCAAAGATTAAATGTTAAATTGCAATAATAGAAACTGCTAATCTATGTCAAATTGGCAGAAAACAATATTATGTAGAGTGCTTATTAAAAGGCTGCATAGATCCCTCACTCACTTGCAAAAGAAAGATTTCCTCCTCAGAACTGGAGTCAGTCTTGGTCTTTTTACTTGATTCAGCATTAGGAGTGACCTGAGATTCCATTGCTGAAGATTCTACAGTAGAATTAGAAGGGGGAAAAAAAAAAAAAGGACAATTGAGGAAAAAAAAAAACTAAAGGCATGAAAAGGCTCATCAAAGGTGGACAAATCAGGAGTCCAATAATGAGTAGATTTCATGTCCAGGATAATAATGTATTAGTTTTGTTTGTTTGCTTTTGAAACCCCATAAAAGCAAAATAACTACTTCTTATTGACTTTTTGCAAAACAGATTCATTTGGTACGCAGGCATAGTATAAGTGACAAGGTGTTGAGGGCAATTAAATCTTTTATCATGGTATTTTAAGATGGGAAATCATAAAAAAAAAAAAAAAATTTCTCATCTGAGGTTAGCCTGAGCCTCAGTCGTATATACTGTCTATGGTATCCACTTCCCATTCTTGCCCTCGCTTGCTCTTACTTCTTTTAACTCCTGTCGCAGTCTTCAACGTCTTTTTGTGAAGATTTTCTTCTTCAGTCTTGCGATCACGGCCAGGGCAGGCGCACACACGGACCTCGAAACAACGCCGACCTAAAACCTGCCCACTGACGAGCAGTAGTGTACAAATATTTATTAATTCAATAGGTTAATTTACTAGGCCATAGCAGAGGAAAAGTAGAGGAAATGCCGCTGAAGGAAACAAAACAGGACTCACTCATGTGTTTCAAGAGTCATTATGGTAAGAATGGGCCTACGGTTCATGCCTCCCATACAGCTGCTGTTGCACATAAAGTTCAGCAAGACCGTGGTGGCCTCTGAGCCCAGCTGAAGGCAGAGAGAGAAAAAGACTCAAAGATTCTTTTTACTTGGACTACACATTGAAAAGACGCAAAGGCCATATGATGTAAATTTCAAAACCAATCAGCAACTAAAATTTTTTTTTTTTTAAATGCTAGACACAGCCAAATCAAATGTACATCCATATACAGCAATGGAGTAATAACCTGTTTGACATTTAAATTTAAACTGATCAAATCACCTGAGGAGCCTCATAGGGAACAGTAACACTCTGCCTCTTAGTATTGGGGTCCTCCAGGTACTGAGCCTTCTGACTTCCCTCTATCCGGATAAGGTGGCTGCGATGATTCACACCTGTCAGAGAAACAGAAATAGCATAAGACCCAAAACAATAAAGCCTTGTTCCATGTTTGGCAGGTTTATGTTTGTAAGCATCAACTGCATTTAGCTAGAATTGTATAGTGCACCATTGATCATGGCATTTTATCAGTACATCTGGTTCACAGTTAGGACAGTAGAGCTTATTCTAAAGCACACATGATAGGGAGGATATTTTGCATACTTGCAAATTATAACACTGGTAAGTGCTTCCTTCAAATACATTAGTAATCCACCAATTCATTGTGTCAATATACCATACTTTGTATTTGAATTGTGAAAACTTAGCACTTTGTCACTTCTACTCATTTTTTCTAACACTAGCACCAGGTTTCTGACATTGGAGATTGCAGAAATGTATGCATTTTATTTTGCTTTCTGGCATTGCTGGATTTGACATATAGTTGACATAATTTTACAGATTTTTCTAAACAAAAGCTATACCCACTCTTTTTAAAAGAAAATAATAGATTAATGAAAAAAATTAGAGAAGGAGATACCTTCATTGTTCTCTGCGATATTTTGGTGATGAGGGCAGCGCAGCACCACCTCAGACACGTGCTCAGGTTTCTTATAAATAGGAGTGGCCCTGAGCACTGCTCCCTGAGGAGGAACTTTTTCCAGCAGAACATCAACCGGGCACGTCTTAGCCAGCTGGCAGTACAGTTTATCCAATGGTTTGGAATACTACAAGGAGGAAAAGAAACACTACCGTTAGTTTGCAGCTCTGATTAAAACCATCATGCTTCACGTCACCATCAGGTCTGAAACACTGGCCTCCCAGGAAGTAATTTAATGGCCCAAGCATATGAAAATAGTTTGGACAGAGGTCAGGACTGTATGGAGAAGTGGCGATAACTCTCACTGGAGTTCCTGTAATATGCAAGTGGTCCAATGTTGTTAAATGCAGTCACGTTGCCCTGCCAAACTTACCGTGGAGGTAACAGACTTGGTTGTGCTGGTCTGGTTGAAGCGGAGGTTGAAGCTATATTCTCCAGGATAGTCATTGGTGGAAGGTACCACTGCAGCTGGAGGGGGCAGACTGTCGAGGACCGGAGACATTACAGCAGCTTCAGCAGTACTCTCAGGGGCCTCGGAGAGATCCAGATCATCAAAGTTCTCATTGAAGGTGCCATTGGGCAAGGCCTATCAAATTAAAAGCATGTTAACCTTGAGAAACGTTTAAAGTTAAAGGAGAACATGCAGAAACTCTCGAAATCATCAACGCTTGTATGTGCTAGTTAGGGACAGGAAGAGGAAAGTGAAATGAACAGGAAGAGGAAAAAACTCACAGCACTGAGCCAGGCATCACTGTCTGCTCTTGGAAGCTCTGCAATAAGGTCCGTAAACTCCCTGTACATGAACACAAAGAAATAATTGAATATTTACAAGGTACTTTGCAAAAAACAGTTAACTCTAGTTTGGCAACTGGCTCATTTACAAAATGGATTATTAAAAGTATTATTTTGCCATTGATGCTGTGAATATGTATTTAACATTTACAGAAGACGTATCAGGTGTCAGGACTTTGTAAAAGTGAGTAAGCCACAAGACAGATTAATGCACTTGTTGAATTACTTCATTACAGTTGGAATCTGCTAACTTTTTAATACCACAAAAACATTCAATTTCATGAGGTCACATGAGAAGAATTTTAACAATGATAAAAACACTGTTTATGGCAATCAAAAATGATAACCAATTATAAAACACTGTCTCCACCACCTGCCACTATGCAAATCAACATCCGGTGTAGCTGTGGGGGGGGATGGGTGTCAATACAACAGTTTTGCACTTTCACATTTACTCAGAAGACTATTCGTACAAAAGTCTGTAAGCATTTTACATATATCCATTATTATATTTTTGAATTTTGAACCAAATAATTTTTTCTTTTATTATTCTAATCATCTTGCTAGCTCAGTCCACTTTTGGACTGCTGCTATAGCCTTTGCATTTCCCTCTGGGATTAATAAACTCATCACTCAATTTGATGAGTGTCTGTCTATATATCCATCTTCATCATTCCCACTCAAACCCAGTATCACAAATGGAAAACAGCAGACACTGTCAATTCACACCAGATTTAAATATCTGTGTAGATGTAGTGGTAATACCCACATGCAGTTACTTTGTTGAATTTTCTTTCTTAGAACTTTTATTGCTTTGGATTACAATTTTCCCATAGAAAACTGAACCAAGAACCCACTTTCCATCAAACCCATGTCATGTGTTAACTCACACATTGCATAAGCCATCAGTCCAGATCTGTGCAAAATTGTCCTGGCTCAAAGGTATTGTTATGTCCAGCTCACTCATGGCTGATCTCGGTCAGTGCAGGTTCAGCAAGCGTCACTGAGAAAACAGAGAGGCGATGGGAACTGCAAGGAGAGACAAGTGGTCCAATTGGTAGGTGGAACATATGGAAGTGTGATAGATTAATGTGTTTATACAAATACATTTAAAACGCTCAAGTTTTCTGTCAAAAAAGTTTAAAAAATTTCAGCACTAAAAAATTTATTAATTCTTTCACGTGCATTAAAGCAGTCCTTGCTTCTGAGATTGCTGCTTAGTTATAAACAGAACAAAAACAGGCAGCATAACAACCTGTGTAATACAATCAATTAGTTTATTTGCTTAGCTTGTTTAGAATTGTAACAAAACGTAAAAAAAAAAAAAAGGAATTTAATAGGGATATGTATAAATTAGTGATTGTTGTTACAACTGTCGAGGGGTCGCCACAGCAGACCATCCAATCCGTGCACAGATTTTATGCCGGACGCCCTTCCTGACATAACCCCCACATTTTATCCAGACTTGGAATCGGCACTGCATGCAGTGGCTGGAGTTTGGATGAAGTGGGATTTGAACCTAGGCCTTGGGCATGAGAAAGCTACCACTGAGCCACTATGTAGAAAATCGCAATACTAACTACAAATCTAGGTATCGTAATGAAAAGGCACATCTTATCGGATGACCGTGTACAACAGTTACATGTGTTACAACAGTTACAGGTGTGTTGTAGACATGCTATCGATTTCTTTATGGTGATTAAACTTAGTATGCACACTGGCAGGCAGCACAGCATTCAGTGTAAAATTTAGGAAATAATTTGCTACGTTTGTTTAGAATTGTAACAAAACCTAATATAAATATTTAACTTTACATATCCCGATTTAATATATATATATATATATATATATGAATAAAAGCATACATATCAACAGTTAAGCTGTAATTTCAAATCAATAAATTAAAGTAGAAGTATTTAACAATGATAGATAAATGATGCATAAAAAACAAACAAAGGATAGGTACAAGGTTAGATTGCTGCAGAAACAAGTATAATCCAACAAACGCATGATTCACGTAATATTTGCGTATTTGCGTTATATAAAAGCGTGTGTAATTGTAAGGGGTCATTCGTATAGGAACAGAAGGTGCACTCGGAGCTTCTTGCGGTTCAGATAAACAGGGCCACACACACACAGCCATCCAGGCCCTCAATAACAAAGACGGCACACACACGTCCACTCAATTCCAGGATTATAAACTGGAGATTAATGTCTAAGCGTCACCATAGCGGTTAAAAACGCCACAGAGTTATCCTACATGTGTACTTTCCTTAACGTAACTTTATAAACATGACTTTATCTCAAGCCATCGCGTTTCTACTTCCTAGTTTGGCGCGCGCGTTAACTGCGTAGCCTGTTAGCGTTTCAGTTTCATTCAAAAGCTTTACCTCGCCTCCCAGTCAGGGTTTCACTGCCAGTGACTGAATGTTTCCTGAGGTTGGTCTCAGAACAAGTGTCGAGAAATATGCATTAACCGCTGTGTGACTTTCTAGAGTAATACACAGCTTCATACAGCTCTCTCAGCCATGCACAACAAAACTGAAAGCAGCGTGGCAATTCACTTCCTCAAACACTGGGCGGGGCAAACGACGTGATTTGTATAGCCAATCAGAGACCATCACTCAATAAGAGTTTACTTTTGAACTTGGCTCGTTTACACTTTAAGCCAGTGATTATGGTTTAAGGATTATCCACACTTTCTCAACAGCCTTTGTGCTGGTTTTATTAGTCAAAAGAGCACGGCAGGGTTGTACACTAATGCTTGTTAAATCAGTGCTTCTCAACCGATCTTCCTGAATGACCAACTGCCCTGCACTTCTTAGTGTTTTCTCAGCCTTCAGCACACTTCATTTAACTGATTAGCTAATTGCAAACCTTAACTGAATTGAACTGGAGGATAACAGTGCCTTAATGGTTATCAGTGTCGCTTGCACATCCAGGTTCCGGGTTTGATTCCCGCCTTGGGGGTCTGTGTGTATGGAGTTTGCATGTTTTCTGCGTGCTTGGTGGGTTTTACCTGGGAACGCTGGTTACCTCCCACTGTCCAACGATATGCAGTTTACAACATCTTGGATTAATCTAACACAGTGGTCCTCAACCCTAATACTCAGCCTTCACATTTTAGTGGTTTCCCGGCTCTATCACACCCAATTCATTTCAATAATAATAAAACAACAACAATAATAATAATAATAATAATAATAATAATAATAAATTTTGTTTATAATGCACTTTATATTTGTAGCAAATCTGAAAGTGCAACAAATTATTTCAACCCAAAAGCTCTGATAAAAAGATAAGTTTAAAGACCAGATTTAAAATCATCAACAGTCTGTGGCATCCTCAGATACTCAGGGAGAGCATTCCACAGTCTAGGTGAAGCTAAGCAAAAAGCCGATCTCCCATAGTATGAAGCTTGGTCTTTGGAGGTTTCAGAAGATGTACTGACACAGACCTGAGGTTGCGTGTAGATGTATGTAAGGTAATAAATTCTGAGATAGGGAGGGGCATCCCCATAGGTGCACTGGTGGATAAGAATCGCAAACTTGTATTCAATTCTGAATGAAATATGGAGCCAAAGAAGAGATTTAAGGATGGGCATAATATGGTTACATGCTCTCATCAGGATCCTAGCAGCACAGTTTTGAATTTACTGCAGCTTTTTAAGGCTTTTTCGAGAAGTCTCAATGAGGAGTGCATTGCAGTAGTCCAGCCTGGAGGAGACAAACGCGTGGACAAACTTTTCCACATCAGCAAATGTGAGTGCTGGACGCAGTTTAGAAATGTTCCTGAGGTGAAAGAAAGATGTCTTACACAGATGTTTGATATGAGCCTCATACTTCAAATGATAGTCCATTTTAACCCTGAGGTTAATAACAGATCTTGACAACGGGATGTCCAGACAAGAAAAGGTGATACTAGTGATGTTAGATGTCCTAACCTGGTGAGGGGTGCCTACTAAAAAAGTATCAGTCTTTTCTATGCAGGAAATCTTTTAAAAGACTTTATCTCCTCCAAACAGATGGTCAAAGTGGATGATGGCAGAGTAGATTGGGAGGTTGATTTTATCCTGAGGTAAAGCTGAGTACCATTAGCATAGCAATGAAATAAAATTTTGTGCCGGCTGATAACACAGCCCAGAGGAAGCATATACAATATAAACAAAATGAAGCCGAGCACTGACCCCTGAGGAATACCACAGGTAACACTGTGTGTATCGGATTTAGAGTCTCCCAGGGCTCCGTTCTTCCAGGAAGATAGGATGAGAACCAGTTGTAAACAGAGTCAGAGAGACCTACAGTATGACATAATCTGACCACAGCTGTTTCCATGCTGTGGCAGGGGCGGAAACCAGACTGGAATTTTTTCAAATAAATAATTTTTACAATTCATTAAAGGTTTGCAATAATTGATAGGGTAACAAGCAGATTAGGCTGATTGGCATTCCCAAGTTGCCCATACTGTGTGAGTGTTTGTGTCCTGTGATGCATTTTAACCCTGAGGTTAATAACAGATCTTGACAACGGGATGTCCAGACAAGAAAAGGTGATACTAGTGATGTTAGATGTCCTAACCTGGTGAGGGGTGCCTACTAAAAAAGTATCAGTCTTTTCTATGCAGGAAATCTTTTAAAAGACTTTATCTCCTCCAAACAGATGGTCAAAGTGGATGATGGCAGAGTAGATTGGGAGGTTGATTTTATCCTGAGGTAAAGCTGAGTACCATTAGCATAGCAATGAAATAAAATTTTGTGCCGGCTGATAACACAGCCCAGAGGAAGCATATACAATATAAACAAAATGAAGCCGAGCACTGACCCCTGAGGAATACTCTGTCCGGGGAGTACCCTGCCTTGTGTCATGCTGGAATAGGCTCCAGCCCCCCCACGATCCTGTATACAGGATAAAGTGGTATGGACGGTGAATGAGTGATAGAAACACTAAACTGTGCAGGACAGGGGGACCTTCAGGACAAGGGTTGAGAACCACCATGTTAGATCAATCCAACACATTGTAAAAAAGCATTGAATATGTCATGAACTTGTGTTACTCATCATATAGCAAAAATCTTGGCGTTATCATGAAATGATTGGTGTTATGTAAAGTTAATAGATGTAGCTTATCTCACTCACTTGCTCATCATCTATACTGCTTTATTCTGTATATAGGATCGCAGGGGGGCCTGGGTTCTATCCCAGGAGACTTTTACCATGAGGCAGGGTACATCCTGGACAGGGTGCGAATCCATCGCAGGGCACACACTCACATGCTCATTCATGCAAAACAGGCAATAGCCTAATTTGTGTCTTTATACTGTGGGAGAAAACTGGAAAACTCAGAGAACAGCCACCAAGCACGGGGGGGAACATGAAAACCCCATGCGCACACACCCAAGGTCTGATATGGTCTGATTAGTTTAGATTTACCCTATTTTAATGCATTGAGTGCATCAGGGAAAGAAGGGAAGAATGCATGAGGTGATGTGCCAGTGACCACTGTACAAGCCTCTGAAGGCAGTGTTATTAAAATAAAAGTGTCAATAAAATTATGTCAGCTGATGACATGAATGTACTGAAAGTACACATCAGTAGATTTTTTTTTATTTCTTTATGGCACAAGTTAAGATTCTTAAGGCTCAATTTGTTGAGGCCAAAATCTTTGGAATGTAATGGAATAAATATTGTGACATTGAATAAGGTTTACAAAGTCAGTAGAAAGAAAAAGAAAAAAGAAAAAAAAACATAATCAACGCTAAAGGTGACTAAACTATTCATTTTGTTCCTCTTTCCTTCTCATTTTCTGATCTTTACAAGAAAATATTGACAATGAAGATATTTTTATCTTTTCTAACATCTTATGTTATTATTTGTAACTCATAAATACATGTTACATATAAAATAGTTTATAAAATTAAGCATTAAGAATGTTAGAGAAATGTTACTGCCACAACAAGAAATCATTCAATTTAAGTGAAATAGTTTATAGTACTTTCTAATTAGATCAGTAGGTCATTCAAGATGTGAGAGATGCAAAAATTAAAAAATAAATATATAAATGAAAGACTCCACAGGTTTCAAATCCATGGTGTGTTTCTTCCTTGCAGTGTTTGCGGGACTCACTCCAGGTCCACTGCACAAGGATAAAGTGGTTATAAATTGTAAATGAACAAATAAATATGTTTGTACTCAGCCTATTTACAACCTATTTTTTTTGAGAAAGATGACAGCAAGCATTACCATGATATTCAATATTGTAATTTATCCCATTTTGGTCTGTCCACATCAATAAATCCCAGAAACACAAAGTTATGATTGTGTATTTAAGGGGCATTTTATATATAGTCGTCAGCTACACAGGAGACTATAAACACTTCTAAAACATTTCCATCACCTGATTAAAGCTGTCACCTGTTTGAGCCGCAGTCACATGGCCTGTTTGTTTGACTTAGTGGGACTGAGTGGGTTAGAGAGGGTGTGAGTGAATGAGAGCAAGTAAGAGGCTCTTTCTGTTCTCTTTACTATTTTTGGTACTCTAGTCTATCACTGACCTTTCAGGTTGGAACTACAGCAACATGATTTCTATGTGATGTAACTTTAGCTTTACTCTGCAACACTTATTCAGACTGTCACTTGTGTTTGTCCTGCCGCTTTTTATTTCTGTACTGAGCTGTGGAAGTTGTCCATGACTGAAGCGGGTAAGCTGTATTAGGTTTCTCTCAGTTTAGTGAGTGAGGCCCACATGACGCTGACTTGGGCCCTGACTTCAGCTGACTGGTGTCAGATTTAGCTGTTCCTTTTGAATCCAGACACATTGTATAGTGACATAGGAGGGGGTGGGGACAACCGGACAGTCAGGCCTAAGAAAAAAGAGGAGGTGGGAAGGAAAATGCGGCATGATGCGAAGGCATGCAGTGGGTAGTAAGACGCAAAATTAGTCTTGACATTTTCCACTATTGTAAGACTTTCTCTTGACCACTGAAACTCACTGACCCCAGTCCTGGGAGACCACAGTGATACAACCCACAATCGAGGAACACCTGTTATGCTGTGGGGGAAGGATTCATCTTTTTTATGTGGGAATGGGGTGAGTTGAGAAGAACAGGGGGATGGTTCAGTGCGTGACCCCTTTGGCATGCAATTTAAAATAGTAAGGGATTTATGTGCAATGAAAGACAAACAATGGCAAACCAGCAGACATGTCCAAAGCCCTTGGTCTGGGGTTCCAGGGGGACGCTGCCACTCATCATTCATTTGGATTTTGACCTTATGACCCTGGTTCATTTTAGAAGCTCACTGTGACCCTTGCAAATTAGTAACATTTCGAGCAACTCAGGTTGTATAAAAGACTAAAAGTGAGGTATGTTTGGGATTAGAGTTTGTACATTTTTGTCTGTATTAGTGTGTAACTGCATGTTTCTCATAAAAAATATGCATTACGAAAAAAAAAAAACATTGGCTTGTCTCATTTCATTGTAGGTTAAAAATGTGAATTTGGTGGCGCATGGCTGTGTGGCTCACGGGACTGTACGAGCCCATAATACACCCCTCACTCCTTTAGCCAATGACAGAGAAGGAGAACAGGAGACAGGCGACGACCGGCTGTGGCGTTATGCGCGTGCAGCTCTGCACTGAACCGCGCGGCAGGTGCACGAGGACGCGGAAAAGCCAGCGTGCGCGCGCACTGGACGCACATACAGATAATGCTTGTTCTTAGTGTGTGAACTCTGCTATAATTCAGATTCAGTGCGAGACTCGAACACGTCCAGTGTTCTGGAATAACTTTTTCATTTCTCCACGTGGATCGTGTCTGTGTGTGTGTGTGTTTGTGTGTGAGGGGGAGTGACCTCAGAAAAACGAGAAAACAGAAAAAAGATTCAACCATGCCGCCTGGATTTCATCAGCTTGGAGGAGAGGTATTATTATTATTATTATTATTAAACTGTGGGAGCTGGATAATGTGGTCATAACTTATGAGTGTTACAGAATAATAAACAAGTAGCTAAAATAAGGGATACATAAGAGTTAACTGAAAGTTTAGATATTACAATCATGATGTATGTTTACACTAATCATAAATTATTATTACAATTTATTGTTTAACTTACATATTCTGATTAAAATATGGTATTATTAATAAGTTTTAGGCCAAACACAAAAAGTTCTCCAACACTAACAGCAGAAGCCCCGCCTACTTCTCTCACAACATTTACAGTCACCTTTTGAAAATATAACTTATCTAGCTCCTGAAAATGTAATTAATGAACTTTTTGACACTTAAATCACTGCCTTGGTTTGACCCTGTAAAATGAATCATGCACTCGTAATGTGATTTGTTCGAGCATAACTTTAAATATGTCAGGCCTCTAAGAAAGTGACCTTCACAAGGAGAACAGGCTTGTAAGACTGGTTCTCAGTAGGCAGTACTGTGTTTAAATGGATACTGTTTAGCATCATACGAAAATAAAGAATGAACGTAAGGAGTCATGATTTTGATTCCCCACTTTTTATTCAATCTGTTTTCCTGAAGATTAAAAAAAAAAATTCTGAAATAAACTGAAATAAACTATTTAGTTACTACAGTGAAATTAAAATACAAATGTGTGTAGCCTATTTATTGGACCTGTCTAAAGTTTATGAACATTGTCAAAACTTGCTGCAGATTTGAAAACAGTTATGTTTTTATTTGTACTGTGCCAAGGGCTACAGGACATGATCATTATACCCTCAATTTAGAGGCTGTGAATGAGAACCGAACATACTCACATGTGCTAAGGTCAAATGTTATTTAAAAAGGATGAAGCTTTACCACATGATCAACAAAAACACAACCTTAAAAATTAAAGCACTAAATATAAGCAAATGCTTATCAGACATATACATATTCAGGGTTCCCCAAAAGTCTGGATTTTTGGCTAAAAATATTTTTAAAAATCTAAACTATAAAATTGACAACCTCTGATTGACAACTGATTGACAAACTGATTAACAAACTGATTGACAACCTCTGATTTTGTGGCACTTGCGTATATGCTAAATACAAGGATGCTGAACATTTCTTGATGTATGAGAAATGCTGTTGTTATATGAGATGATTTCTGCCTTTAATACAATGATTATTCTGTGCCAACTCTGAAAGATTACTGACTTCATATGACCCCGAAGAAAAAGTCTAGTGGTGATTGATCTGGTTCTATTCCATCTTTTATTCAAAGATATCTTGGGACTAAAATAAAAAGAAAAATATCAGATTCCTTATAAAGAAAAATATCTGTGGATCCAGACTTTTGGATCATCTTGTATAAAGTGCTACCTGTAGAAAGTTTTTCAACTAAAAAAAAACAACAATTGAAAAGTGGAAATTATAACTGTCCAAGTAAAAGGTCTAGGTTATAGATTTCATTTCCTTTGTCTTTGCTGTAACATGTGCAATAACAAATTTTCTTTGCGGTAACATATGATTTAAGCACTCAGCAAATGACAGCAAATTAAATCACTGATTTAAAGTCAAGATCAAAGTATATTATATTCATAAAAATGTATTCATTAAAGGGTTATTGTAATACGTTGCTTCAGTGTGTAAAGATAAGGATTTTTACTTAATAAATGAGGCTGTGGAGACAGATAGTAAACATTTAAGTGTAGAGGTCAGCCCCCTGGAGAGACTACAAAAGCAGTTGTGTTGCCAAAGTATTTGGCACTATGTCTGAAGCTGCAGTGCCTTGCTTAGCACAGAGCATCTCTTCTTGCACTGCTGTCAATCAGTGGTAGGACAGGTGCCGAAGCTCCACAGCAAACATACAACCTCAACCTACACAGCAGCAATACCAATGTTTCTATTTCACTTATACTTTTATTATATATTACACCTAACCTTACATACTGTTCATCGGTTGACTATGAATTGATTAAATCATACGTATGTAGGCACAACAATGTAATAACTGCTTTTATTTATATTCATGCCAGTCTAAAATCTCAAAAAGTTAGCAATAAGTGTTTATACCTAAATGTTTGACATTTGCTTATTATACACTTCCATGCAAAAAGCTAATATCATTAGTTATAACTTCTCTCAGATAGTTTATTCAAATGATGTAAATTAGCATTTGGATCAGTTTTGATATCATACCTTAAATTACACACCATATTATTGAGAAAATTTAAAAGGCTTTCTAAGTGAATTTAATTTCCATATATATGTGCTAGATTTGAGCTGAGTTTGTGATTGGATCACAAACTAGGATTTAAACATACTGAACATGCTGAACATATTGGCCTGATATTATTAGAGGGTGATGTGTTAAACAGACACTTTCAGCTGCAGTTGTACTCTGGCTGGATAATTTGGTTAACTCAATTAGTGATAGACAAAACGTTGTTTGTTACACTACATTTTGTTCAGGTTTGACTAGTTTTTTTTTTTTAAATAAAGTTTTGCAATAAAATTAAGCATGAGATTAAATGCTTAAATTAAATATTAAAGTACTGAAAATTCATCTGTGTTAAAACTACAAATTAAAACAGAACACAAACTAGTTTACCATATGCTTTGTAGTACAATGTTCATGGTGAAAACTGGTGAACACATGTCTCTATTTTAGACTCTGAGTTAGTCTGAGGCTGACACACAAGGTGACATTTTTCCAGTATGGCTTCTCACCTTTTGTAGAGTACCATGTATGTAGAGTACCATGTATCAAATAACATAACATAACCAGGGTAGTTGAGGAATGATGAACTTGTAACTTATATATGCAAAAGGCCTACCTTTTAAAAGTGTAGATGTGCTCATTTAGTTTCTTTATACTTTTGACCAATACTATTAGAATGATTAGTTTAAAATATTACTATAGTTAATTGTTTAAACAATACACATTTGATATAGCAGTTTTGAACAAGCTGTGCAATGTTTGTGATGTTTCTGATTTACTGATACAACTGTAATCGTGTTTGTGTTCTACAGAGAATAACTGGAACACTTGTACTGTCAGTGTTCACAGCAGTTTTGGGCTCGCTTCAGTTTGGATATAATATTGGAGTCATCAATGCTCCTCAGAAGGTAATTCCTTGATATCTTGCTTTGATGGAGTTTTAGAAATCAAATTGGAAAATCAAATTGGTAAATATGTAAATAACCACTGCTTATACATTTTGCTCCATGCCATGCATTAATAGACATGTTATTATATCAGTAATGCTCTATTATTCATTTTGCTAAATCAATATGGCTGATTTCATACATGTTAAAAATCAAAGTCTTTAACACTGTCTAGGACTTATGATTAGAATTAGGAAATTGTGACACTTTTTTCTATATCACATGTATGATCTGGCTAGATGAGTGCTTGATCCTATATGGATTAAGCATTAGTTGCTAAATCTATAGACATTCTAGAGATAAAGTGCAATGCGTTAAATTGATTCTGTGTTATGAGGGTGCATATATCAGGAAGCTCAGAATCATACAAACACTTAGAAACTAGCATATGTGAAACAATTGGGCTTTGGTATAACAAAGGGATCATCACTTTTAATGGTGTTTCAATGTCAGCGTCAGCTTTCTAGTCAGTATACCAGACAGGGACACCCAGTCAGCCAGCATGGTTATTGCGATTATTGTTTTGGGTCTAAACTCTGGGCTAATTCCACAGTTCATTTGTGTTTTTAAAAGGCATATGGGTAGATCTAACCCTGATATAATACCATGACAGCCTTAAATTACAAATGGAGATTAAGTAGGTTAAAAATATTTGTGCTTCACAATTGTGTTAATGTTTACAGAGGTCCTTAATGATATACAATTATGATATTATTGTATTATCAGACAATTTCCTGGTATGGCCTTGAAGGTTATGTTTGTTCGTAACTCAAGATATAAATTAAAGTTAAAAAATATAATTCTGTTTTAGATATATTTACAAATATAAATTTACTAATAACAAGTATTAATTTACAATAGTAAATATTGCAATTATTAAAAGCTTTGAGGCCAGTGAAAATACACATAAAGGAATAAGTAATAAAACATCTGAAATTGCAATGAAAAAAAAAACACAAAACTTAACAATGAATAGGGAGGAGCTTGTATTATCAACACTACAGTGTTATGAGGTAACAGACACCAGAAATATCCTGTCTACATGCATGTAACCCTCAAGCTCTGGTGTCACATTTAGAAACATTTAGCCACACTGGTGTAATGGGGAAAACCTCTAAAGTTGTTTGAAGCAGGGGAATTATATACTGTATGTATATGGTATAATACATTGAGTTCATCCATGTCATAAATGACTGCAAGTTTCCTGGTCCTGTGGTTGTAAAACACACAATACACTCTTATCCTGTCACTTTCCTACAGGAAATATTCAAATATTAACATAGTACAATTTTTTGTATATGTCTTCCTTCACTGGAAAGCTTACATCTAACCTATTACACCACTATGCAAATGTACTGTACACTGTGTTGACAATACACCTTTTTTTAAATAACTTTGAAGTGAAGTACTGTACTATAAAAGAATGCCCGGCTCATCCTGTTGATTAATAATGAACTATGCAATACTTTTCCTTTCCCTACAAATGTTACTCTTGCTTGTATACAGTATATATTTGTTAATGTTTCTCCACGTCTTCTTTTCTTTTTCTGCTCAGATTATTGAGAATGAATATAATGCAACGTGGATACACCGTTACTCAAATTCCATTCCTGAGTCCACACTCACGTCTCTCTGGTCCCTCTCAGTAGCCATCTTCTCAATCGGAGGCATGCTCTCCTCTTTCTGCGTTGGAATCATCTCAGAGTGGCTCGGCAGGTGAGAGGGCACTCTTGTATTAGAAGTTACAAGGACCATTGGACTTTTACAGAGACGGTGAGAAGAGAAAGCCATGCTTATTTATTCAATCGTTCATCTTCAGTGGCTGCTTCAAAGTTGAGCAGGGTCATTCAACTCTTTATGAAAAATGCAAAAGCTGTCCAGTGTCAATTGGACACCATCTGCAGTTAGTGAAGCCATCTAGTGATAAATCATTAATACTACACACTTATGTCAGATTACTAAAGCCTATGTTGTTCATATCTATAATAATGCTTTAAATTCCTGATTTATGTATTATTGTATTATTTTTATAACTAATAACTGTATTTAATATTAAGCTTGTAGAGCTATTCTTAAAATTCAAATGAACAAATGTATATTTTGCAGTTATATAAATATTATTTTAACAGGTATTAATTACATTAAAAAATTACAAAGCTGTTACTTTTTGCATTCAGTAAATAAGCTCCAGGGAAACAACATCTTTACAAACATATGCCTAAAGGAACTCTAGAAATTCAAATAATCAAAGTATAAATCATCTTAATATGCTTGTTGAAAAATGTGTCTGCAAAATATATAGTTATCACAACATAAAATGCTTGTAGATGTACAGTAACTAAGTAATAAAATTTTTTCCATCAGTTGTTTAACTTGCTTGTATGTCACATTGCTTCAGGCCACATTTATATCAGTAAGGCAATTTTTGCTAAATTATCCCATGTCAATTTCGGTGTAACTCAAACTTAATGAAGCACAGAAACCCAAACAATCTACATGCTGTCATTTTCCTCACCGTTGTCATTTCTGATTGAGTGACTTTTGTAACAATGTCTTGTAGCTGCTTTGTGACAATGTCTAATGTTAAAATCATTATAGAACCATTCATCAGCATTCAGTTTACTGTTCCTGAAATGCAGAGAAAAAAATTATGCATGGAGAGCAGCACTCACAAGCAGAGAGCACAGAGCTCTGTCTTTATCTGATGCTGAATATAATAGAATATTTACTGTGTGATGATGAACACATCTGAAGTAATGTACACTTAGAAAGGCTTACAGTTTACTGGGATTTATATGATTGTGTGTTGTGTGTTTTAAAAGGAGGAAAGCCATGCTCATCAATAATCTCCTGGCTTTTATTGGTGGAGGCTTGATGGCTCTGTCTAAACTCAGTAAATCATTTGAGATGATGATTTTAGGACGCTTTACGATTGGAGCATACTGTGGTAGGTATTTTAGTAAAATGAAATGGAAATGATTTAAGAATTTAACAGGTTTTAGATGTTTTAAATGTTTTGGTAATTTCATCAAACATAAAATCAGGTTATGTTTTATATAATATATATTTATGCTTACATGAAAACCATTTTTTCTGCTTAGTATGGAACAACTGTATACTGTTTATAATAGCAATACAATGTTAACTTGTTTGGGATTTAAGTGCTAATTTTTTTTTTCTTCATTAAGAATGCCCTTCTCAGTACATTTCAGCAATTGCTTCAGATATATTTTTATCGTAATTTAATTTTAAACATTTTATATATTGGTTGGCTTATAACAAACAATAAATTAATGCAAAAGAGTAGTATAATTTCAGCACATTTTATATTCCTTATTTCTATGTCTTCTACCATATTTTGATGTTTATTTAATCTGATAAAACTTTTTGACTGTACATTGACTTTAGAGGTCAAAACAAATGCAGAGAAACAGCAGCCTTGATGTTCACTTTCTTAATGATAGTCAAGGATTTGTGTAGCAGATGAGTAGAAACCTAAATCATTTAGCCAGCTCTTTCAACCTGAGTCCATCTATGACCAGACATTGTATGATCAATATGATCCAGACTTTATACAGAATAGTATAATATTATGCTTGTTTTCAGAAAAAAAGACTTAAGCCATCCATTCTGACACACAGCACTTTTGGAAAGCTGTTTTGTTCACAATATATAAATTGTATATAAACAGTTTGATGTGTTCAGGGCTGGCATCAGGGCTGGTTCCCCTGTATGTGGGTGAAATATCACCCACCAGTCTGAGAGGAGCTCTGGGCACACTACACCAGTTAGCCATAGTCACTGGCATTCTCATTGCTCAGGTAAAGTTATAATCAATTTATTGCCAAAGGCGAGAGGTGGCAGAAGTACACAAACACAATACTCAAGTAAAAGTACTTGCCTTATAATGTATTGCACTACAAGTTAAAATACTAAATGCATGCTCTATAATGTACTACAAAAGTACAAGTATTCCACAAACAACGTATGGATAACTATCTAACCCAGTTACTGATAAACAATATTTGAAAGTATTTCAAACACAATTGAAGTTGATAACTTGAATGTGCAAGTCTAGTAGAGATTGAATGTGATAAGATTTAACAATAATTAAACAAACAGTTTGCAGCATTGTTAGCATCTGTCATCACTTTCGTACCTTAGCTAGCCAGGTGCTACCTTTGCTATCCTGTATAATGCATGTAGTCTTTACACTTAAACATTGGGATCTTTTGCCATGGTAATCGTCAATCACTTTGGTGCGTTAACCAATCTGTGCTTTAACCTAGAACTGCTTGGAATTGTTTCGTTCCTCTCATGTGGAGTGTAGCTCAGTGGTGATATGGACAGCATAAACGCTTATGTTTAGATAAAAAAAGTACATAATGAGTCTCTATTTAAAACGTAGGGACCAAAACTCCCAGTTTTTCATAAAAAAAATGTAGTGATTAGAAGTAAATAGTGTCACATAAAGAAAATACTCAAATACACTGAAAAATACTTAAGTACAGTAATGGAGTAGTTGTACTTTGTTACTTGCCACCTCTGCCAAAGGCACATAACTCCACGTTCTTTACGCCTTCAAGAGTTTTAATAAACTTTAGACGAACATGACAATAATTCCATATCTTGTAATGTAAGGATTTTTTCTGTTCAGGTTTTAGGTCTGGAGACATTGCTGGGCAGTGAGGATTTATGGCCTGTGTTATTAGGCATTACAGTGATCCCTACAGTCCTACAGATGGCATTGTTGCCATTCTGTCCAGAAAGTCCTCGCTTCCTTTACATTGTCCGCTGCCAGGAGCACCATGCCAAAAGTGGTAAGGTGACATGCTGAATAAATCACACAGTGCTAAAAGCAAGTCTCCACATGTTCCAAAGCTGTACTAAGAACAACTTCAGTATAACATATACACACACACATGCATCCATTTGTCAAAAGGAACCACAATGAATACTGACATCACACATAAGACACCTTCAGAACATTAAAACCTATAATAATAGTAAAGACAAGACTATATTCCTTTTTATATTTTAGAATAAAAATATTTAAAAGGTTTATGACACATATTTGTAGTGGGGAAATATCGTAGTTCAAATCAGTTTAATTACATCTACCCTGTTCAGTGTGATATAAAGTGTCTAATAACTTCTTGGCCTCTTGAAAACTGCTTTAACTTCATTCATATCTTCTGAGCAGCCCATTTCTCTTAACACAGTATGAACATTTTTGGTTAAACTTCAGAAACAGGTATTATAAGTGGAAATGGCTGGAGCACACAACATTCTGCATGTTTGTCTTATACACTGTCTAATTTCAACGTTAAGAAAGATATGCGTGAACTCGTCTACAGTCATCACTTTCAAACAAGTGCACTTGGCTTTAGTAAAGTATTTTAAAAAATCCTGTTTATCTGAGGGGGAACACACGTTTTTTCTTTTTTTATTTAATTGCCAATTCTGTCTCTACATGTTCAGGTCTGGAGATTAAGAGATTCATGTCAAACCATTTTAAAAATAAATATAGTTTCAAGTAACTTATCCAGTGTGACTTAGTTATGGGTTAAGGGCCTTGCTCAAGGGCCACTTGGTGGTCATGGGATTTGAACCTGGGTGTCACATAAAGAAAATGTCACATAACCTTCACAGGACCTTCCAAACCATAGTCCAATGCCTTAACCACTGTGCTACCCCTGACACAGCACCCTGCATCATCGCTACCCAGGCGCACCAAATACACAGTGAGCACACTGGGTACATGCATTTAATGGGAACATACCAATACCATTATGGCATAATTTAAGAAAAGGGGGAATTTTATGTTTAGACCTCCAAAAAGCCCCAGATGTTGGAAAAAAGCATCACACTATGATGTCACACAATATTCAATGTGATGTCACCCAATGTAATATCACTCAATAAAATGGGTGACATCACATTGAATACAGTATTGCGTGCCATCATAGTGTGATGTCACCCAATGAGGTGTCACCCATTCAGTGGCGGCTACTGGTCCGTCAAATAGGGGAAGCTCATTTTCAGCCTCACTTTCACGGCTCATTTTCACTTGAATGCGAGCACCTTCATTTATTG
>JAQMYJ010000001.1:21758525-21780637 GCA_030014305.1 Clarias laeviceps
ATAGATGTAAAGACGATGTATCATTTAACAGCTCAAACAGGCGATCTACAGACGATCAAAATACGACTATAAAAAAAACGAACGCGATGTCTACCAGATGATACGCTCTTTAGCAGAGGTCTCCGCGACGTACCTGTGCTATCTGGGATAGAATTATACTCTTTACATCTTAGAGCTCTCCAAAATGCATCTTTAATTTACCAACTAAAATATAGCTCACATTTCTTTCTGTTTCACTCCTTTTCCAGCCTTTAAATGTCTGCAGCCTTAAATGAAGTGGCCCAGAACAGTTCTTTGAGGACGTGCATTTTCTTAGCCAATCAGAATGCAGGGACTGTAAACTTTAATGTTTGCACTGCTAATTGCTAAAATCTAATTTAGCTATTCTGACAGACTTAAGATCACTAGGCTAGCCTTTAGCGGTAGGCCACTACATGCAAGGCTAGCCTTATTTGCTAAAGCTTTTAAAATGACACCCAAACAATGGCAGAGTAGGATAGTGTTGAGCTGAGCGGAGTTTCTTGGTATATGAGGTCATGATGGGAAAAAAATCTGATTTGCTTGTTTAAGTCCCAGCCAGTACAAATATGGAAAAAGGACAAACAGCAGGGAATGTTTTTTTTCCCCCTGAAGTGTTTTTGTGTCGATGCAGACTTCAGACCCATCTGAATGTCTAAACATGACTACAGTAAATTTACATTTTGCATAATTGTTCCCCTTTAATGATTTATAGCAAAATATTAGCATCTAATCAACTGCTTTAATTAAGACTGTAATTATTATAAAAAGCTTGCTGATATCTCAGTAAATTGTATTTTATCAATTTTATCTGTTATTATTAAACAATCATATATCCAGACCCTAATAGTCATAACAATTTGCTAAATATATACTGCTCAAAAAAATAAAGGGAACACTTAGTCCCAGTTTGACTTGAACGCCTCTCATATGTGTATGCATGGTTCAAGTCAAACAAAAATACTAATATATTTGCTTTTATCTGCAGATTTTCTACTACTCAACCAGCATATTCCAGAAGGCTGGAGTGGAGAGCCCAGTCTATGCCACCATAGGTGCTGGAGTTGTGAACTGTGCCTTCACTGTGGTCTCGGTATGAACAGGCATATACATATCCCATTACTCTTTAACATCTTATCTAAGAACAAACAAGATAAGAGGGCAAAATGTCCACTGTTACTAGGTCATGGCATTTTAATGCCACTGGGTGTGGTATAAACACAGGTAGCAATGCAATATGATTTCCATAAGTTCACAAAAGTATTCAGACCCTATTTATGGCATTTTAAGACTTTTACAGAATGAATCATACAGCCGAGTGAACAGTATACACTTTAGCTGATATTTAACTTTATGCTTAAGTCAAAGAAGTAAAATGAATTCATTTTAAGGATGAAGTAACCAGAAATAAGATCAAACTAATTCAGAATAACTGAAAAAGAAAATATCAGCACTGATTTCAATACAGAGCAGGAACACACCATAACATTATAGCTTCACAACATTGTATTTTAGTCAGTACCAGTTTTGAACACTGACATGGTCACCATGTTGTCCTTTCCATTTGTTTACTCAGTGTTTCTTGGATAACTTTCAAAACCTTACTCCATAGCATTGGCTAGACTTCTCAAGAACACTTTTGAGGACATTTAATTTATATGGAACATTCCAGGATAACTTTTTACATGCTTGGCTCACTGTGCAGCACAGAAATTAATTATTTTTGGTAGTTTTACGTGTAATGGACTGAAACAAATCTTCTTCCAAAATTTGCTTGTATTCTGTTCATTGGCCTTTCAAACACATCAAGCTTTACATTGCTGTTGTAAATTTTGCATGATGCTACCACAAGCCTGACATCTATAGTACTTCATGTCATGTGACCTCAGCAGCTTTTCTTCTTTTTTTCCATTTTTGCTGGAATACTCCTTTAACTAGAAATTTGATGTACGTTCTTTCTAGTCTGTTGTCACATTCATAGTAGAGAACCTCTATTTTATGTCATAGCTTGACACAGCCAGTGTTGGGATTACAGTGATCAGCCACAACAGTTACACCACCACCAAGTAAATTGAATAAAATTGATTATCGATTAAACTGGTGACAGGCTTACGGGCACCCAATGCTCATTTATGTCTGTGGGGACCAAAGGCCAGTCCGTTCTCACCGAAAATTGCCAATGTAGCAGAAATTGCTGAAAAAAGTATCAGAACAACCAGCGGATCATAGCCTGCTGTGTATGGGCTATTCAGAAGAAGAGTTCAAGGATGTTGATATGGCCTCCAAACTCCACAGATTTTAATCCGATCGAGCATGAATCAGATGCAGCGGACAAACAAATCTGATCCCTGACTCACCCTACGATACACAGCACCTATTGTATTTGCCACTAACCTCCTGGTGCCAGATACCACAGCACACCCCCTGTGGTCTTGTGGAGTCCGTGCACTAATGGGGCACTACTGCCCAGGTGACACAAAGGGAACTTACACAATATTGGGCTTAATGTTTTGTGCTTTAATGTGGCTGATCAATGTAGATGGTTATGCAGAGATGCTCAGAGAATTCAATTTTATCCTTTCTATGATTTGTAGTCTTAAGTAACCTAAGGATAACTTACTTTGAATACTTTTGGTCTTCATCATTACTCCATTAGATCTTAGCATATGTATAAAAGATTAATTTCTAGATGTATATAAAGATTTATATTTTGCAGAGCCAGAGGCTATTCAGCTTAGTCATTTGGAATTCTGTAGTGCAAAAGGCAATGTTATGCAATGTTTTCACAACCTGTTGTATTTGTTAATTTGTTCTTCTATGGATTAGCATAAAAAAGAAAAGGCTAAATCTTAAAAATAATTTCTACTAAACAGCTTTTCTTGGTGGAGAGGATGGGGCGGCGGACGCTACACATGCTAGGACTGGCCGGAATGTGCGTTTGTGCAGTAGTCATGACAATTGCCCTCAGCTTATTGGTTAGTACATTTATTTCCAAGTTTTGTGTTACAGGGGTGTTAAATGTTATTTATTTGAATTGACTAAACTATGTTTTCTTTGAAACATTTTGTTCTCCAGTCATTAATCATAGTTTTCCTTTTCTTTATTTATGCAATTTACATATGTAGGTCTTTTTTCCCTTTAATAACTTTTATTTGGTCATCAGGAAAGCGTGCCATGGATGAGCTACATTAGCATGCTCTCCATCTTTGGCTTTGTGGCCTTCTTTGAGGTGGGCCCAGGACCCATTCCCTGGTTCTTCGTGGCTGAGCTGTTTTCTCAAGGGCCCAGACCTGCAGCCATGGCTGTGGCTGGATGTTCCAACTGGACAGCAAATTTCATAATTGGCATGGGCTTCCAGTATATTGCCGTAAGTATAAATATGTATCATGTAAATTAAACAGACCCTTTAAACATGATGTCTACTTAAATTCATAAAACTCTTTTCTTTTCTCTCCTTATACTTCAGAACCTCTGTGGTCCGTATGTATTCCTCATCTTTGCGGCACTCCTACTGTTTTTCTTGCTGTTCACCTTCTTTCGAGTTCCTGAAACTCGAGGAAAGACTTTCGACCAGATTTCTGCCAGTTTTAGTCAACGTTCTAATAGTATACTGGACAGGGATCTGAGCATGGAGCTAGTAAAACCCAGTACAGAGCTGGAGGACTTGGGAGCAGACAGCTCAGAGCAGTAAGGCCCAGCAGGTGGAGAGTCTGATCAAGGGATACATACCAGAACAGACACCTTACCATCTGATTATGTTTAATGGGAGCTGAATGTATATGAACGAAGGGAGAAAGACTAAAACTATGCTGCTGATTGTTACAATGTTTGATAAGACAGGTGTTTCAGAGAGACTTGGATTACTGCACTTTATCTGCACAATAATGGTTGCCAGTTATATTTGTATATTTTTATTTACACTGACACAGTCCGCTATTTTCCTTAATACTGACATATTCAAGAATTCTTCGAGAAACAGACCAAGGTGAAAATAAATCAGAAAACCATGCAGATGAATTTTGTAATTGTTTTTGGGCAGTCCCATCAGAGGCTTTACTCCAACTTCTGTGCTTTAAGTAGATGTTAAATATAATACTTCTGTATTTGAGGTGAGAAAAAGTAATCGTTTATCAAATTAGACCAGAAAAAAAGTAGGGCTTAATGTGTAGAGTGATTTGATTTTTTATTTAAATGATAAGAGTATTAATTGGTTAAAATGTTTTGTTTGCTACAGTAATTGATTTTATGTGAGTTGGTAACAGACAAGATTTTTATTTTGAAATGGGAAAAAAAATAAATAAAAAAAAAAAAACCAAAGGACCGATGATTTTAGTATTTGAAGCCAGGTTTAGTATATATGGCGAGTATAACGTATATATAAAAAAATGTCATACTTGATAACTTATGAGTAGTTTGACAATAGTGATCTGTGTGTGTATCGTTTTTTCATGTTTGCAATAAAATAGACGACAATGAGATGTCGCATGTATTATTGATCTAATTAACAGGTCATTTATTTATATTGTTTTATTGAAACTGCCCGTTGGAAGACATTAAACACTTATTTTGCCCTTACTGAACTTATTCAGAATCCTTTTGCTCATATACATTAGCAGCATTATTGCCCCTGCAACTGACAACTTCAGTAAATGAAAACTTTCATAACCTACATTAATTAGGCACACAATACATCAGCTTTATCTAAAATGGTAACACTTCAACCCAAGGTACATTTTCTTTTTGAAAGCCTAACTTCTCTGCAAAGCTTACACTAAGACTTGACAATGAAATTAGAGGACTATATTGTTCTGCATGTTTTATAGATATTTCACTTTAATGACATTGCACATAATCCCTTCCAAAGAAAAAAAAAAAAAAAAGAAAAACCAGTTTGTATCTTTTATGAATAGCCTTATTGCATTTCCCCTAGCATTTAGCAAATGGTAAGGGGAAAGTGGAGGCATACTCTGTACACACCACCCCTCACCATGTTCATAGTTTTCCCCAAAACTTAAAGGGCCAAACTGGTTTTCATTTCAGCTGCTCACACCCATAATCACTGAATTAAAAGGGAGACAATGGAAATATATTGGGCTTTCTGAGCAAGTCTATTTTTTATCCCCCTAAAGATATTAAAGTCCAAAATATACTAGTAACTCCTCTTTCCTCTTGCTCATCAAATGAAGAGTTCATACTAAAGAGTTCAGGCAAGTGGTTTGGAGGAGGGAAGGGTAGTATGCACATCAGTTGTGGGTTTGCTGAAACACCATCCCAGCTCATCCAGAGACCTATACAAAACAAGACACAATCTTAAAATTAAACATGCCATACAAAAGATTAGGAAATTGTGTGGTGCACAATGTAATAAGCAGGTTGGTTTGTAGAAAAACAAAAAAGGTAGAACATTAACACCAAATTCACAATTTCAACTTAATAAAATACTGCAAGGAGGTGTAGTTTGAATAAATAATAAAAAAAAAAAAAATTAGAAGTTACAAGGGGAGTTCAAGTAAAATGTGACTTGATTCTGCAGAATAAAGGTTATAAGAAAAAGAAGCACTTTTATTTCTTTATATAATCCCCTGGTGCGCGAACACATTTCCCTAGTGCTTGGATACAAATCAGAGAAAGTTTCGTTCTCTGGAGCCATGATTGGACAGCCTGCTTCATGTCTTTAATTCCTGTAAGTTGCAAGTAATGCAGTGGGCAAAGGTCATGCATTGTCCTGCAAAAAGGGAACACCTTCGGTGATCAAACCAGGACATTTTCCCATTAAAGGAGCTCCTTGGAGGCCAACATTGCAGCAGATGACGTGAACCAGGCAGTCTAATCATAGCTCCGGTGTACTAAGAACACTTTCTTAGTAGTAGAATACTAGGATAAGTGCATTACTGCATCCTTTTGAAACCTTTAACACAATGACTAAACTAATTGCGCCATGCTTATAAATGCACTAGTTACCTTGTTTACACTGATTAAGTCTAGTCCCTGATAAAAGGACATTCAGCAGGATTACAAAAAAAAAAAAATTATAATTGTGTCCAACCAGCAATAAAATCCAGCTAATTCATGTACAGGAGCCAGGCAAGTAAAGATAGATTACGTTCACATTACAAACTACAATGTTCAATCCCAAATTTTTTGGTCAGATTGGATTTGCATCACGTGTGTATCTGGCGCACGAGCATATTGATTTTTGCCCGCTCATCCGGGTTAAAACGAAATTGCAAGAAAAACTTTGGCTGACATTAGTAGATACACTACATCTCCAATGCCCAAATTTATTTTTTTGATTAATTTCATGGAGTCAATTCATTTTATTGTTTAAATGCTTTTGCTAATTAGCAGGTCTGGTGATTAAAATAATTACATTTAATTATATTGATTTAGTGATAATTCTTTTAATGTACAAATTCAAGTTCAAAATTTAAACAATTTAAATTTTACTTCTGAAAGAAAAGTCTAATTACAATTAAGAAACAATGTGTTAAATAAATCGTCACAATGCTAACAGACTTTAAGAGTCCATTTTCTGGATCAGGTGGAAGCTGCACACAGTTGAATCAACTGAACCAGATCAAGTCATTCATCTTAAACCATCCAATGCATTTTAGCTGCAGCTGTTGTATGAACGTTGCAATTCTATATGCCTTGGAACTACTGCACCAGTTTAGCTCAGAGTCCCACCTCTTGCCAGGGTCATTAGATTTCTTCCAGGTCATGGAAGTCACACCACAGGCGTGGCATCAGGAGCCTGTAGAGATAGATGTTACTAGAGTGTTGGAGAAAGCCACCAGCCATCGAAAAGGAAAAAGTATTGGTTAAACTTGTGTATATTATATATATAAAATAAATAAATAAGGCTTAATTGGTTGCAGGCACCAATAAAAAAAAAAATAAATAAATAAAAAAAAAAAATCAGAATTCAATATGATCAAGACTACACACCCTTCTTCACAATATCACAATGGTATTGCAGCATGCAGTTGTTCTTGCTGATGTGAAACCATCATGCACAAATCAAAGCAGTTGAGAACATGCCAATGCATGGGAAAACTATCCTACGAAATGAATGAAGCATGAAAATATGCGATCAAAAACATTTTCACTTCTCACCTCAGCTGCTTTTGGGGAAGCTTTCTGGGACTGTTTTGGTGAAGATTTTGGGGAGGCTTTGACATCAACTGGTTTAGAAGGCGTAGTAGGCGAGGCAGGCTCTGCTTTGTCTGATTTTTCCGTACCATCCTGTCAAGAAATAGCCAGTCATGAACTTTCCTCTCTTTGGTGTGCATACTGATGTCATTTCCAGTTCATTTTAAATAAAGAGCAACTCTAACCTACTAAGCCTCCTAATGTGCAGCAAAAAAAAAAAAAAAAGTTTTTCTACACCCCACAAGAAATGAATTTTTTTTTATTTATAAAAATACAGTGGAACCTTGGTTCATGAACGTCACCGTCTCCTCACCCCCATAAACAATGTATTGCCTTTTTTCTTTTTGTGCAGCGAAGTAAAGACAAATCTCTCTGGATACATTTTTAAGGGAAAATGGCCACCACATACGAACCAGAGACCAAGAAAAAAAAAAAAAAAAGAAAAAAAAAACATTTCTGAAGGAGAATTACCCCGTGTTATTATGGAAGGAGACTCTACTTCCAAACACTAACCTCCTCCCCACCCATCTTCCTCTCTTCCATTCCTTCACGTCAGCAAGTGTCCCTAAGAAAGGTGCGTTAACAATGCATGTAAAAAAAAAATTTAAGTGTTTGCTCTCCCCTATACAGTTCATATTTGGTGCTATATTATTTTTGGTATAATTAAGGCCATTTAATACTTTGTTTTATAATATGTGATATAAACAAAATAAACCAAAAGTTAAATATAGTTTATAGTGACAGAACAGATTCATTTTATTTAAATTCATCAGTGTACAACCAAATTGGGTTACAACCAGAACTTGGGAACAAATTATGTTCGTGAATTGAGGTTCCACTGTACACAAATACCCAACAGAAGAATCTACCACATTTGCCACTGACTTTTTTTATGTTTATCTTACTTTTTCCTGTCAATCTCATTAAAAGTGATGCTTTACTTTGGAGGTTGTAGAGTCAGAATTCCTTTGTCGACGACGGCTGAATTGTCGGCGTGACTTTTGAGTTTGGGCATCAGTTTGCTCTCCATTGCTCTGACCCTCTTTGGGAGTTTCCTTCTGGCTCTCTGCAGGAGTGGCCGACTGAACCTCTCCAGGAGGTGGACGAGGACGGAATGGCCTGGGAAACACCAGCAGATCTTATTTTAATGCCTGATTACTCTTTGAAAGGAGTGTAGAATTAATTTGGTTATAGTAAGTATGTGCTAAAATATACAGTACTAAAATCTGCGCATCTCAAATGTCCATTCTTTCCAAGAAATCATTTCACATTGTACTGAATTCCCATTCCAGTCCTTATACCACCTGCTGCCTGCTTGTGGGGAATGTTAAAGAAGTGTGTTCAACTGAAGATCCGCCAAGAACGGTGTCTGAATTATGTGAACAAATCGTTGCCTTTTGCAGGAGTCTGCAACAACCTTTGTTTAAGAATCTGCGTGAACGATATGAACAGGGTCTACAGCGAGGCAGTGGACATACTTCCAACATTTGCATTAAGTATCCCGTGATTAATCCACACACTAGTAGTGTGCATGTTAATTTCTTTCAGGAGAAATAAACTCACAGATGCTCATCTTTTCATTTCAGTACTGTATATTTTGACACATACTGTACTTTTAAATCCTCACCTCCGATATCGAGGTCTGAACTTGCGTGGTTGCGGTCTCTGTTGGCCACCGTCTGCTACCTTTTGTTCACCTGCTGATTCTCCCTATAAAATGTTTACAGTAACTAAATGGGCTTTTTTTTTGTCCAAATGGTCAACATACAGGTATGAGGAGCGCTCACCTCAGTTTGTGGCTGAGCATCTGGTCTCCTACGCTGACGGCGGCGCCGCTGCGCAGGTTGCGGACCTCCATTTTGTCCCTCCCCTTCAGAAGTGGGACCAGCAGAGGAATCGCCCGTTTTCCCATCATCCTGCGCTGACCGTGCAGGACGGGGAAAGAAGCGTCTGCGGAATCTGCGCTTGTTTGGAGCGTAGCGGCTGCCTTTAACTGGAACCCCACCAGGACCGGTTACATTAGCAGCTTCTGAGCCCTAAGTCAAATAAACATAAGACAAACCAGGTTATTATGTAACCCAAAACCAATAACATGCTCTGTATGAAAGAAAATGTCTAAGGTAATCTTAATCTTAACCAAACAACTACACATTGCTTACCTTGGCTGCCTCAACGACGTCAAACTCCACAATCTCCCCGTCCCCTACACTCCTGAGAAACTTTCTGGGATTGTTTTTCTTAATGGCAGTCTGTCAAAAACGGGGAAATTAAAAATCTACATTCAACAATGAGGTGATACCATAAGTCATCTTTCCTTGACTCTCCGTAGCGGGGTTATAATTTGTACTATGAGTGCTCACACTGGAGAAAGTTCAACCACAACATTTAATATTTTTGCAACAAAAAAAAAATAATTTTAATTACAGCCGTCTGAGCTCCTGCTGTAGAAAGCAACCTCTGACTGAAGTGAATAGATTAATCCGGCTGTAGTATAGAATACGCTTAATACCCTGTAGATAAGGGTCAAGGGTGTTGGAACTGGCAGGAAATGCATATATACACATACCCAATGCACCAGCTTAGATGCGTCAAACAGACCAACTTTAGGTATGATGGAAGTCAGACTACAGTATATGGTCATAGACATGCAATCAGGAAGAGAAAGCATGTGAACGCAAGACAGACAATGAGATGGGGGTAATGTAAAACTTTCAATTTGCTCAGTTTTTATTTGCAGTAAACGTCATTTATTCTATAATTTACTAAGAAGCTAGGGAATAACAGCTGGCCTGATTTACACTTGTTGGGGAATTTGTATCAGAATTCAGTTGCGGGGTGTTTTTAGCCCAATAACTCAGCAAGCTAGTGACTGAATCTTTGATGCATGTCTTTTGTATTTAAAACTTGGTTATACAGGTAGAGAGCAACCAAGAGAGAAGGGGGCATGTGCAGCAAAAGGCCTTGTGTAAAAACAAAGGCTTGTCAAAGAAAGCAAATAACGAGAGTTAGTTTTCCATGTTCAATTTTAGATATCATGATTTTATGCATCATGGCTTTATCAGCCTCCGAGATGGGCAGGGATATCACCGAGCAGAGATAGGAGCAAAGCAAGTAAACTTTTGCTCCTTCACCCCTGGTACAGTCACATTAATGTGCACAATTAAGATTATGCTTCTGTAATACTTAAACACTATTATATCTTCATAGCAGAGGGAGGACCAGGAGGCGGGGGAATATAGGTAAAGCCACTGAACTTTCTTACCTGATGGACAAACACGTCCTCTTTGGTGTCATTCCTGCAAGGCAAATAAACTAGTTTAGACTATGCACAATAAAACTAAATGAGCATTACGAAAAAAAAAAAAAACTCAGTCGAAGAACTACTTTATTGAATAGAAGGGTTCACAAGTCTTTCCACACATACCTGTTGATAAAGCCATAGCCATTGCGCACATTGAACCATTTCACAGTTCCTTGCACCAAAGTAGCTGTAACAGTAGAACTATAAGTAAGGACTTACACTTATGAAAAGGAGTTGTGAAACACAGTAAACAACAAGAGTCTAAACTCATGAGGCATGAAATACCAGAGAGCTTAGGCCCTGAGTGTAAATAATTAACCACAACATTTGACCAGAAATAAATCTCAAAGCATTTAAACGCGAGATAGGATTAAAATATGATCAAGCAGAAAGTGCTGTAACTCATGCCTGAACACCTGCGCCTTAAACAGCCCGTAGGCGACAGGACTAAAGGCCTGAAGAACATTCAGGTCACGTAGATAAGGAACTCGGGAAGAAAGATTGGCTGTCCTTATTAAACGTTGTCTGTAATAAACGCCATTATGGAGTTCAAGTTACTGCGTTGCTTCATGACACGGTCACAAAGACAATTTGGGATTTTTTTTTTTTTTTTAAAGAACAGGTTTCAATTTTGACCTCTCTTTGACATAAGTAGTGAGCAAAACATTAGATTGTTGAAGATGGTTAAAGAAGAGCAAACCAAACAAGGCAACAAACAGCTAGTGCATTGCTCAGCCTTGTTACAAAATAGCGCACTGGATAAAACACACACACAGTGGCGAGGAAGGAGAAAAAACGAGCAACACGTGGAAACAGGCTGAGAGTTCCCGAAATGTGGCTCACTGCCCCTGAAGTCAAGCTGAAACGTACACGCCAAACTCCGGATAAGACACAACATAGACCAGACACGAGGAGTAAAAGTTGAAGTAAACATTAAAGCACGACTATGTTAACATGGTGTGTTTCAGTGCGCAGATACGAGTCTTAACCTGGGTGGCGTTTCGTGTTTGTTTCTCAAAACAGGAGTGCAGTTGAGGCTGAATTGTTTGAGAAGTTCCTACCAATCACTTTTCGCTCTGGCTGAGTTGGTCCGGTCTCCGGGGCTGACAGAGGAGCGCCTTGCACTTCTGTGTCGGTCATTTTGGCTCATTTGTCCCCCTCCCTCCTACTCACCAAAACTTCCCTACACCCGCCACCTCAATCGCTTTATCCCGAGCCCAGGACTGGAATGAGTGCGCGAGCCGCGCCCCTATTGGTCCGCAGCCGACCAATCCGAGAGCAGCAGCTACGCCTTCGCTTCATCAATTGGGGTTCAGGATTTCTTTTATTAACGTTTGATCTCACTTCATTCAGCACATGTCCATCTGGCTGTAAATGAGGCTTCAGTCTGCTCTACTGCAAAACCAGCTCCCAGCTTTTTTTTTTTTTTATTATTCAAATCCAAACATTATCCATATTAGATACCCAAGGTGAGCATAAATGATTATGATTTTGTGCATTTATATATTAAAATTATGCTAGATAAAAGTAAACACATAGTGATTAGCACTGACGGCTTGCACCTCCACATCCTGGGTTCGATTCATGCCTTGTGTCTTTGTGCGTGTTCTCCCCGTGCTTGCCAGGTTTCCTTCAGGTAGTCTGGTTTCCTCCCAAAGTCAGATTAGGCTGATTAGCGTTCTCATCCTAGATGGCTGGGTGGACTTTGCATATACACCAATCAGCCATAACATTATGACCACCTGCCTAATATTGAGTAGGTCTCCCTTTTGCCACCATAACAGGCATGTACTGCTTGTTCTGACACCTTTTTATCACAACCAGCATTAAACTTTCTGATTAACCAATGTGATTTACACTAGCGCTTCTATTGGATCAGATTACACGGGTCAGCCTTCGCTCTTCATGTGCAGCAGCATGTTAGCCACCTATCACCCTGCAGATCAGGAACATCCCACATGAAGTGCAGTTTTGGAGTTGCTCTAAATCAGTGGTCTAGCCATCAACATGTATACAATTTGGCCTTTGTCAAAGTCACTCAAATCCTTACACTTGCCCATTTTTCCGGCTTCCAACACATCAACTTCAGGAAAAAAGTTCACTTGCTGCCTAATATATCCCACCCACTTCCAATCGCCATTGTAATGAGATATTAAAAATGTAGCTACTGTTAGAAGGGGCACATTATAATGGCTAGACAATTGAGTCAACACAACTCCAAAGCTACAGCAGCTTATGGGATGTATATATATATATATATATATATATATATATATATATATATACACACACATTGGTCCATCGTACAATGGATACTCCAGCCCCTGGAGATATGGAGATATTTCTGTTGTTTATGTGGCAGTCACTTAAGGGATCGGGCTGCCACCTCGATGCTCAATTGTCACTCACACACTATGAGGCAATTTGGAAACAGCAAATAGCCTAAACTGCATAGCTTAGGACAGTGGATGGAAACCGGCGTACCCAGAGGAAACCCACAAAGCATGGGGAGAACATGCAAACTCCATGCACGCAGACTCAAGGCAGACATCAAACACTGACCCTGAAGGTGCAAGGTGACAGTCCTAGCCACCAAGCCACAGTGCCATACACACACGCCATGTTTTCTCTCACAAATTCATTTATATAAGGATATAGAGAGAACATAATTTTCTTTTCTGTTTCCATGTTCACTCTAATTTGCTGTATTTAGCACTTTGATTTGTTTCACTGTGTACTGAACTGTATATGGTTGAAATGACAATAAAAGCCTACTTGACGTGACTGACACTACATTGTCATATATACATAGATATTTTGTGCTCTTATATAGGTTATTTATTTTATATATCATCTATACCACTTATCCTGTGTACAGGGTTGTGGAAGCCTGGAGTCTATACCAGAAACCTCAGGGCACAAGGTGGGGTACACCCTGGACAGAATACCAGTCCATCGCAGGGCACACACACACACACACACACACGGGGCAATTTGGAAATGCATGTTAACCTAATCTGAATGGCGTGAGAATGACTGTGGGATGAAACTGGAGTACCTGAAGGAAACCTACCAAGCACAGGGAGAACATGCAAACACACACAGACCCAAGGCGGGAATCAAACCCTCAACCCTGGCGGTGCAATGCAACAGTGCTACCAAACAAAGAAAACAAATTAAAAAGTTTGTTTAATAATATGTTATAGCAATGTTTGTTTGCTTTAAATTTTATATATGTATAATGAATGTTTGACTTTCAGTTTGGAAATTAATTTTTAGTTTTGGTATTTGCTTTAGTTTGGGGATTTCTTGGATAAGATTATATTTGAACCTTTGTGTAAATACACTGGCATAATAAACACAAAAATACTTTTAGAGCACAATGTTCATGTGCATTATTATTTAATTCATACACATTGTATGTATGATGTAAGGTGAACCTAATGAAAATTTTTGTATGTGGTTTGTTAATTTCTTGGTATGTAGCCATTTTCAGATCTTTTTTTGTGCAGACTTAACATGTCTACAGGGTCAACATTATATAGAATCTATCATGCCTTATTTGCCAAATATCAACAATGATCTCTTTAATAGTTTGTTGTTTTATTAAAGAAAGAACAAGAAGACACTATACCATCCTCATGCTGCACTGCACCTGCCATCTGTTAAGCACATATCAACTCATACAGCCTTTAGTCATAAATTATAGCCCGAGAGTCTGGGCCAAAGCACTGAGAGCATACTCTAGCGTCGAGGTGAGGAAGAGGCCCATCCTTAGCCTTCCTAACTCTACCCCCTTCTACCATGAAATGTTCTCCAGACTCAGGTTTCACACAGCTATATTTATCCGAATAACCACAGACTGGCAACACTGAACTGGCCATGATCATGCATTATGGCCTACATTCAGGCAATTCAATAGCGTTCTGTTTCCTGTCTTTGCAAGGAAACACAAGTTTTGTAAAGAGTCAATGTTTATTTGTGATGCCATCTTTGAGATTGCAAATACAAAACCATCAGTCATAAGTTAATATAGGAAAAAA
Organism: Clarias laeviceps; assembly: GCA_030014305.1. Lineage (NCBI taxonomy): Eukaryota > Metazoa > Chordata > Actinopteri > Siluriformes > Clariidae > Clarias > Clarias laeviceps. Next base: position 21,773,040 of record JAQMYJ010000001.1, read on the forward strand.
GCTCATACATTTTCTTGAAATATAGAGCCTTACATATACTGTAGATTAAACAGTGTTCTATTTGATCTCATTCTAAATATCTACTGTAGTAATGTAGAGCCAACAGTTCTGTATCTTTATTGAACAATAAACCCACTACATCTACTATGAATATGCATGTGCACTTCTCAGCCATAATACACAGGGATATCAAAAATTTTCAAGATTAGCAGGGTTTTTTTTACAGAATGTCCTCCCGCAGATGCCTTAAAACCTTGCAATAGAATTCACTATTGATGGTCTGTCCCCTGGGGACAAATTCCTGATGCACAATGCCGCAAATGTCAAAAAAGACGATAAGCATACACTTGGTTGAGCTGCAGACCTGTCTCGCCTTTTTCAGTCATGGAGAAGATGGTCTCTTCCACTGTAAAGACTGTTACTTCCTCTTAGGGTCATACCAATGCACCCAAGTTTTGTCACAGGTAATGACCATCGACATGAAAGACGGGTTATCCAAGGCACCCTGGCAGAGTTTTTGCCGGACTTTGACTTGATGTTCTTTCTTCTCCTGGGTCAGCAGCCTGGGGACGAACTTGGCAGCAACATGCCGCGTGTTCAAATCACACATGAGGATTGCCTGGATTGTTCCGTATAACACACTGAGATTTGCAGCAGTCGCAGTGATTGTTCTCAGACGGTCAACATGCACAACTTGCCGAATGGTTTCGCCATTTTGGGGATTGAGCTTATTGAAAGTCTTCCTGATCTCTCGTTGTCTTCCAGTGATGTACTTTTGCTCTCGAAGCGCTTGTGCCAAACACCTAGAATGACTCATAGCAGCATCGCCGTAAACTTGCAGAATCATGTCAAAAGTCTCTGTGGCAAATTTGCATAGGTTCCATGCAGAATTTAAAATTCACATTCTAAGGCATTTGGTGGACGCTCTTATCCAGAGCGACTTACATAAGTGCTTTGAAGTTTAATACATCCCTACTACATTACTAACTAGAAATACCATAAGTCAAACACTGAAGTTTACCTAACAAACAGATAGGTCTTTAGTTGTTGCGTAAAGATTACCAGTATAAAGATCAAAGACATCTGGAGGAAGTTCATTCCACCACCTAGGAGCCAGGACAGAAAACTAAGAGCTAGTTTAGATGCATGTCTTCTTCAATCAGAAAACTAAGAGCTAGTTTAGATGCATGTCTTCTTCATTGCATGTCTTCTTCAATCCCTGTTTAGTTTAGATGCATGTCTTCTTCAATCCCTGGGAGATGGTAGGACCATCTGTCATGCTACAAAAAAATATATTGTTTGAGGAACAGTTCAGGGTGTTGACTTGGCCTCCAAATTCGCCTAATAAGATCATGCATCTGTGGGATGTCCTGGACAAACAAGACAGTCAGGACATAAATGATCTGACGCCTTGGTGGCAGCTAATACAGAGATCTTCTTGAGCCCATGCCTCGGTGGGGCAGAGCTGTTTTGGGGCACAAGGGGGTCCTACTCAATATCAGGCAGGTAGATTTAATGTTTAGGCTCTTCGCTGTATACTGCTGTGATCGTGGGATGGGGACATTCAGTGCGCATGCCTGAAAATGGGGAATCGTGGCGTGCGTAACACGGGCTACGTAGAGTTTTGAGGAATATGGCTTTGCCGTATCTTTCCGCCCATAACTAGCGGAACCCATCTGGAAGAATAAATGGGGGAGAAACAAGACCAGATCTATAGAGATGGAGATATTCGGGCATGTTTGGTATAAAGTTAACACGAAAAAAAACACTGTCACAATGACTTATTGAAAAATCTCCATAATGAGAGGTCTATGTTTTTACCGCTAACTGATCAACCGGCCACGAGGCAGAGCGCGCTCACGCGACTGCGCGCCCCGCCCGGCCTATAGAATTTAAAGAGCGAAGGGCGAGCGCGCATGCGCAGTGAGGAGGAAACTGCTGTGGTTCGTTTCATGGCTATGTGTGGCTGAGTCAAAGAGTGAACGAGAAAAGCTAGCGAGAAAGAGTGTGTGTGTTTTTGGGGCTCACACTCTTGTCGGCTGCTGACCTGTGCGTGAGGCCTCGTCAAAACGCTCGGACCTGCTGTCGGAAAAGGAAAGGCAGAGGAGAGGGAGAAAAAGAGAAATAGAAACGCCTGGAATTACGGTAGCCTCCAAAGAGCTGAATTAAGACAAGAACGGAGAGCCGCCGAGAGATAAGCGAGCAGTGAAGTCGTGAGAGATCAAGCGAGACTTAACTCAGCTGGTGGATTGCCCCGTTTAACGTCTAGAGTGGAAAAGATCGCGAATTAGGTGAGTGCACGTTTGGGGAGGCTTTGAATTAACCTAGCAACATGGCGCGAGCTCGCTGTTGAAGAAACTCTCCTCGTTCCTAACACAAGCTCTAATATTTTATGCTGATATTTTGTACACTGACTTGATCCTTTTTATACTTCTAACTTTAGACGAAGCGGGTTTCTTTGTGTTAATTTTCCTGGTATGGCGATGTCAGGATGACGACAATTTTCTTTAGGCCTCAACTTAAACTTTGCGGAACTGCAATATGTAAAAAAAATGAATTTCTGTAGATTTAGTCAAGTTAAAACGATATATCTAGAACGAGACCAGATGACTGAAGATGGCTCAATCCCAGGGCGGCGGCCTCGCAGCGCCCCGGATTAGTGCGGCTACCCCGCCACCGCGCACACAGCAGGGACACCTCGTGTTAGCGCTATAGGCGTGCGAACAGCCTGGAGTCGGGCGGCTCACCGTGTGTGCGCACAGGAGGGTCCCCGGTGAGCCCTGAGCTCGGGTGGGACGCAAGTGATTCGCAGTCAGGCCGCAGTGAATAAACTCCAGGCTGAGTTCAGCGCGCTTTGTTCAGCCGGCCTCCTCGGTCCGGGCTAGCGCGTTAGCATGTGCAGAGGCACCGGCGGGTTTACTGCTGACACAATCTGGGGACGGAAAACCGTGACTGACGTTTTTCTCCTAAAATCCCAAATGCCAAACTTGTTATAGTTAATCTGATGATGTTAAAACGCCGTGTAAACGTGCTAACGAGCTGTTAATGCCGACACGCTGGTAGCACGATGGACACAGCATGACTTGACGTTTGGGCCCTTCCACGTGAGCGCGTGCGCGCCGATATACCCCGCCAATGCAGGCGTTATTCGCTAAATGCCTGATTTATCCCCCATAACTAACGCTATGCTAGTAAATCTAATATGCGAGATAAAAAAAGGAGAGAGAAATCCCTAGTTTACCCAAATGTACTTTTTTTGAAAAAGTCTACTTTGTGCAGCAGCATGGCTAACAGGTGCCATGCATGCGTTACCTAATTTAGCCCTGGTGTTCGAGCTAGCGAGGTGGAACACTTTAATTATATACTTCAAAGTTCTTTAATTATATAAATAATATATAAAAAATGTTTGCTTAAACAAATTCTAACTCCTGAAAGGTCAATTTACCATATGCAGTTTTGGCAAGCTTCCCACTTAACGTTACTCTACCAGCATGATGAATATCGCCTCCAAAACCTAAAAGATGAATGTTTAATGTTTGTCTGCTTTCAGGATACAAAATGGCAGATGCAGATGTGGACTTTACGACAGGTGATGCTGGGGCTTCCACCACCTACCCCATGCAGTGTTCTGCCCTGCGCAAGAACGGCTTTGTGGTGCTGAAGGGTCGGCCATGCAAGATTGTGGAGATGTCCACTTCCAAAACTGGCAAACATGGGCACGCAAAGGTGACCAGTTTTAGTGAATAAGGCTTGTTTAACTAGTTTCAAAAAGTCTACCTTTTGTAAATAAAAAAAAAAAACATCCTTTAGGAGCTGTTGAAGAAATTTGGAACTTCATGGCATTCAAAATGTGATTTTTAAAAGTGTCTTGCTGTATACCACATATTAACGGATGGCCAGTAGTTGACATCCGGCCACCATGCATGTCTAGAGCTTTGAAATCCTTGAAGCGCTTTAACTTTGTGTCTTTGTCAACAGGTCCACATGGTTGGCATTGACATCTTTACTGGCAAAAAATATGAAGATATTTGTCCCTCAACTCACAACATGGATGTCCCCAACATCAAGAGAATGGACTATCAGGTAGGACAGGTCCTTTGTGTTTCAAAGGAACAAGTGACCTATATTAACTTATCCACAAAACTTTACAAACTTTTTAAACAACTTTAACTTTTCTCATCCGCAGCTGATTGGCATCACAGATGGCTACCTGTCTCTGCTCCAGGACAGCGGTGAGGTCAGAGAAGACTTGAAAATGCCTGAGGGAGACCTGGGCAAAGAGATCGAGAGCAAGTATGAAGCTGGAGAGGAGATGCTGGTAAATGCCTTATAACACATTGATTCTACACTTATTTGAAGATGATTTACATGACTCTGGTGGACTGATTTGCTTTCTTGCCTGTGTTTTTCAGGTCAGTGTCCTGTCTTCAATGAATGAAGAGGCTGCAGTGGCCCTTAAAGGCATGAATAAATAAAGCCCAGCAGGTACACGGAGCTCTCACATGTATGTGTGTATGTGTATGCATGCTCACCTACTAGAGAGTAACTGTGCTACGCTAGTGTGCCAACAGCAAAGCACTAATCCGAGTGTTTACGTTATATTCCAGCTATTTTTTTTTTCCAGTCAAATAATTATCCATGTGGTGATCTCAATAAAATATACTATTTAGTTCAAAAACTCCTCGGTGTGTGTTCACTTAACTGTCTGTTCAAAAATTTCTGTACAACATCTATGTATAAATTTCACTATAGAAAGCAGGAGGATGATGGTTTGCTCTTTGCACACTGGTGCTTGCATGACCACCACCATAACACAAATTGCAAGACACATACTTTGTATTCAATTGCTCTGTAGACTATATCAGACAAGATGCATGAACAAACTGTACATAGAATGTTATGTATGTTCTGTATTTTTTATTATCTGTATTACATTTGTTGTGTAAATATCACAACAGGGTTAATTGTTAAAGAATAAAGGCATCCAAGGCTGCTACTATATATAATCTATTAACCTTTAATCAATGGTAAATTTGACATGAACATTAGAATGATCCCTGGAGCCGCACTAAGTGTGGGCCCTGATATATATATTTTATTTATTCCCCCCTCCCATCTGCTGGTTGTTTAACCATCTGATTCATAACGCCTTGTACATCATTGATTTGTAACTCCAGCTATGTTCCCAGCTACCTTGCAATTGAGAGGGGGGGGGGACATTCTAAAATTGTGACATGTCACATCTGTCTTAGATATACAATGTGGTAGAAGTTTTTGAATTCTAGCTACTTATACTGTCCATTTCCTTTCCTCTTATTTATTTTTGCCTTTTTTATTATTTTATTTTTTTAGTTGTACCTAACCCCTTTGATTTTCATTCTGACTTGCTCCCTTACTCCTGCCTGTTTTTCCTCTGCTTTCCCTTTCTCCCTTTCTCTCAGGTATTGGCAAGATGCACTGGACCTGGACAGAAGGAGAGAATTACGCCTCAACAATGCTATCCCCCTGTTTTTTCCCCCTCCTCTTTTTATTTTAATTCTTCGTTCTCTCCCATTCTTTATGTACTTTAGCCTGTCTTTGGGTTGGACGATTAGAAGAAAAAAAATAAATAATTGGAAATGGTTGCAAATGGACATATCTCTGTAAATACACTGAATATACATTAATCAACAATATTTTGAATGTATATATTAGAGGAAAAAAGCAGAATGACAAGATCTTTAGCTTTGGGAACTGTAAAGGCACATCATATGTATTATACTAACATGCGTCTGTTCTCATTTTGTCTTTGGCTTTTTTTTTTCGTTTCCTTTTTTATATTTACATTTGTCCCGGTTGCCACCATCTCTTACCAGTTTAAATTGGACTGTTGTGTTCTAATGGCGGCACTGTGGTAAAAGACGAGAAGACCATGTGTAATGAGATGTGGCGTGGTCTTTCACCTAATCCTTTATTTTTTGGTAGCCAAAATATAAAAGATGGGGGAGATGTCTTCATAATGAGAACGTGTATTTAGCGAGATGTAAAAAAGATAAATAAAATGTCCTGTTTACACCAATTTTTAAGCACTTCATCAAATATAAATGTTTTCATGTAGAAAAATGGTTTAACCAAATTTTCAGGACTGCAGTCTTAAAATGATTCGTCTAAATGAAGTTACTGGGGAGGGACACCCTCTCTCCCCCCCCAAAAAAAATAAAACTTGAACATTTGGGGAGTACAGCTGGCAAGAAGTTTGGTCTCGGTACATACTCAGGCTAAGAGATGTACAACTGTCATTCCCTTATCACTTCTTAAAAGGGGTTATTCTCCAATAATTATTTTCATTTGGTGAATCCCTATCCCCATGGGTTTGGCTTTCTGTGCTGGCTCATATTTGAACTTGGTGTTAAAATAATTTCTTTTTACTTTCATATTACTTTAGCAGAACTTTTGTTTGTACCCTGACTGTGATAAACAGCTGTATTAAAGAGATTCTCGTACCCTAATATTAAAATGAGCACCTACATGTTTGCCTTTTCTGTTTCAGTGTTTGATGGACATTCATTTTTGCAACACACTTGTATCCTGACATTGTACAGAATTACTGGAACTCGATGAAAACAAGCAAAATATTTGTATTTCCATTAATAAAAAAGCTATTTTAACCTTTATTATTGGAATAATAATCTTAGTTCTAAGGCAATGTAGCGTGGCTTTCTTCCAGGCTGTTTTAGGCAGGAAATGTTATGTAGGGAGACTATATAACCTTAGATCACAACAGCAATACTCGTGATTAATCAAAATATGAATTCACATTTGAATTATGATTCACAGACATGTGAATATGGGTAAACAGTAACTCTATGTGATACAGATTTTTCCCTGGTTGCAAAAAAATACAAGTGATGCCATCATTTCCATTTTCAGGAGAGTATGGTAGAATGTACTGTAGTATAACCATCTTATTGTCAGGATGCTGGCTGGCAGCATCAAGTGTGAAATGTCCGTGTATGGTGGATACATAGAAATTGTTAAAGAAGTTAAAATGTTCAAGAAAACATTACATTTTTGAATAATGATGCTGCTACCTGAATGACTGAATCTGAGTGCTGACTGATGCACTTCACTTCTGTGTGATTTTTCTGACCATTTTCAGTTAAAGTATTTTGTTGACAACCCTAATAAATAGACTTCACTGATAGACCTGTCTGATGTTAGCTATATTGAGTATACAGCGGTGGCCAAAAGTATTAAGGCAACATATGCCATATATTATAGCTCTCCCTGTACGCAAAAACAGGTGATTTCACTAATTAGTGCTAATTAACTCAAAACTAGTGAAAAACGGACCCAGTTGGCAATGGCCTGGGTCATCTCCAGAACTAAACCCAATAGAGAACTGTTGGACAATGATGGAGAAGGCTGTAGCAGTTGAGAAACCATCTTCTGTACATGATTTTTAGAAATAATTCAAGCAGGTGTGGAATGAGCATGTGACAGAGTAGTGCAGACAGCAGGTTTTGTAGAGGGAAAAAAATTATATATACACTACTGTTCAAAAGTTTGGGGTCACTTTCTAACTCCATGATGGTTCCTGATTTTTATTTCTTTCTACA
>JAQMYJ010000001.1:21787803-21798630 GCA_030014305.1 Clarias laeviceps
TTCAAAATGGCCACCATGGTCACCACCCATCTTGAAAAGTTTTCCCCCTCACATATACTAATGTGCCACAAACAGGATGTTAATATCACCAACCATTACCATTTTACTAAGGTGTATCCATATAAATGGCCCAATAAATAAATGAACAAATCAGAATCTGTTGATAAAAGAAGTTCCACAAACACCATTTATTTTCTATAAAAGCAAGATCATACTCGAGGTTGTGTTGTTGTACTACATCCAGCATGTTGTTGTAACCGATATCCAGCACAACGGCACTCCTTCTCGTGTGATACTGCTTAAATATTGAATGTTGTCATTACTGTGCTAAAATGCCACTCTAGAGGATAACTCGCACACCAAAGATATAAAGAAACACACCAACTCCAATGAGTCATTCACAAGCTTGCCATCAAATCCGAGAACAACCTGTTCAGCAAGAACACAAAAGCTAAACCTCTGAACTACAATTTTCCCCTTATTGTCTAATAACTGCTTGATGTACTCTCTGACTTCTACTTGCTTTTCTTCCACATCACTTTCTTAGTCCTTTATCGGGCTTCTTTCATGCATAAAGATGGTTAATTATGACATTTGATGTGTTTGTGCGCGCACAAATTCCCTGTCATTTCCAACCAGACTCCCGACACAGCATGGACAATGAATTACTATTACAGGATCATCAGGGAAACTCACAGCAGCCCAGGGACTTCAGATTATAAACAATTCTCTTCACTGCTGACTCAGTAGTTACTTTTATGCAGTTATAAAAGAAATCCTTTACACAATGTACCTTTCATTTTCCCGGTAAATACAAAACATTATCAATTTACCTACGGCCGAATCATTACCAGATTGGGGTTATGGACTATAAATTGTAGTTTTAGCTATAACAATCAAAGTATGCGTTTTTTTTTTTTTTTTGGTTGATTCCTGCTTTAGAAATTGACAAACAGAACATACTAAACTATTTTACTACCATGCATTCCATCTAGATGTAAGGATCACTAATTTCATAAACCGGAAAGAGATTATTGCTAGTACTGCATAGTTAACAGCATGCAAACTGAAATCCCAGTATGGACCTCTGCAATTATCTAATCGCAAAAGGCTGCAATTTATAGCAGGTAATATGCGCACAGTTAGTCATTTAAGTTGAGTTTGTCAGTAATTTAAGTATTTGCTAATATTTGATTATTTGTGCCATTACTTACTTTTAACCTAGATAAATACATTAAAATATTAAGTAGTACATTTAATAGTTACATATCACAGTGTAAATCGCAATGTGTCAAAATAATCACAATATGAATTTTTGACAAAATAGTGCTAATTCTTGCAAAGCCCTAAAGACAATACACCCAGCCCTTGTGTACAATGCTGCATCTAATGTCTTCATGTCTAATATTCTCACCTGCTCTTTTGTTTCCTCCAGAGACATTCTTTCCTCCATCTCTTTTGTCCTTTTCCTTTCTTCTTCCTCTTTCATCTTCTGCTCCATCATTTTGTCCACTTCTTCTTCCTCTGCAAGTAAGTAAAAAAGAAATATAAAAAAGAAACTAATGAAAATCCAGGGAGTGGTAAGTGACTAGTTGTGAATTTAGATATGAGGGTTATCAAAAGCAAGGGCAGTAGGGCCATGGTCTAAGGCAAAACAAGTTAATTTTGGTTAGTAGTGGCTTAACAGTTCAGGCTATAGGATTTAAGCTCTAATAGCATCAAGTTGCCACTGTTGGGCCCTTGAGCAAGACCCTTAACCCTTTCTGTTCCAGTGGTGCCAAATGCAGGCACTTTGACTGCATTTTCATAACAAGCAGGGATTAAAAGGGGTTGATCAAGTGAAAATGCAGACAGCGTATTGATGTCCAGAATGAAGGTTGAGGATCACTGCTGTACATACAGGAGTGGGTCAAAAATTTGAGAATCCCAGAAAAATGTAAGCATCAATTTTCCAGCTGCTGGTTGACTTTTGAACATTTTCTTGATCGGAGATTGAGGATATTTCCATTCCACACTCTGCCACACTTTGACTGCATTTTCAAAGTTTACTCTCAGGTTTATAGTGATTAATCCATGTCTCATCTCCAGTAATGATTTTTAAGGAACTTTCACCTTCCTTAATGTATCCAAAATCTAAATATGGTTTGGAGATTTTGAAACGTTCACACCTGCACAGCAGTGTCAGTAGCCTTGATTGGAAAACGTGAACCAGACATGGCAGCCAACTGGAGTGTGGATAATTTTGGACTCGTAGATAAAATTTTTGACCAGTGAATGAGCATCCTGTCAGTCATGTACCACCATCATACACTCTATGTATTTGGCCAAACCTGCAATGACATTTTGTCTAAATACATATACTTCAATATGCAGTTGGTCCACTTTTGCAACTATAACAGCTTCCACACTTCTTAGAAGGCTGTCCACAAGATTTGAGTGTTTTTGGGAATTCATGCCTATTTATTCTGTAGAGCATTTATGAGATCAGGCACTGATGTTGGGCGAGAATGCCTGGCTCACAAGTTCCAGTTCATCCCAAAGGTGCTCAATGGAGTTGAGGTCAGGGCTCTGTCCGGGCCAGTCAGGTTATTCACCAAACCATGTCTTTATAGTCCTTGCAATGTGCACTAGGGTATAGTAATGCTGGAATAGAAAAGGCCTTTAGCAAACTGTTGACACAAGGTTGGACGCATAGCATTGTCCAAGATGTCTGGTAAGATAGATTGCCCTTCACTGGGGATATGGGTCCTGACTGAAACACCCAAATTCAAAAATTAACAGGTTTGCTTAAATACTTTTGTCCATTTAGTGTATTTAAGTGTTAGCTTGAGACAGTCTGCATGGGTTAGAATTATTTTGTTGAGACCTGGCAACCTTGTTCAGAGCTCCACTGAGATACTGAGCATGGTCATCAATTCTGTACGATCTGTATTATTGTTAAATACTTCTTAGTGTAACGTTACTCTGGTGTAAGAAGATAAAGTAAGTGAACTGTCAGTGCGTGCTCTACCTTGTCTCTTGCGCTCTCTCTCCCTCATGATGTGTTTGTGTAAGGCTCTGGCCATGGCGTTGGACAGTTTCGGTCTCTCCAATAGAGCAGGCATGGTGACGGGGAGCGGAGGGGCCAGCTACACACCAAACACACACAGTTCACCATCAGAACCACACTCAGATACCAAACACAGTCCAGAGTTTATATTAGTCTAGCCATTATTTTTGTCCAAACACTGAAAATGACTTTTATGAAGCAGAAAAACAGAGCTTGCGCACTAAAATACAATTATCTAACGATTTCTGCTTTAAAAATGAAATAAAATAAAACCTATACTTATAGCACGAGAACTTTCTTTCGGTTTTTATTAAACACCAGAAATACCTCCTTCACCTCTATATAAACTATAAATATACAGCTTGATGTTGCTCGGGTGTAGCTTTGAGTTGTTATGGGGTCGGTGTACAACCACTTCCGGTATCACATTTAATGTCTCGTTTCCTCGTCCGGTGCAAGCTAGACAAAGTAAAAGACTGAACGCAACGTCGTCTTGTGAGAAATCTGTACGCTTGTTAATAAAAAAAAACTTAAAATAATAATAATAATAATAAAACAATAATTAAATATTGCTAAATAAAGTAACGCAAATGTTATATTTATTCTATATTCGTTACTAATTACAGTCGCGCCATCTACTGGACAATAAACGGTACTGCGCAGCTGTACAGGCATACTGTATCACAGACGCCATGTTTCAGTACCACTACATCTACTCAATCCCTCTGTAGCTGAACAAATCAAACATAATATACTCCTTACCTTTATCATGGTCGGGGAAAGGTGCAGTTTGCAAGGACTAGAGGGGAAGAGGGAAAGTAGAGGAGTTTCAATATTTAAGGTCAACTGTCCAAAGCAATGGGGAGTGTGGTAGAGATGTGAAGAGAAGAGTACAGGCACAGTGGAGAAGAGTAAGTACAAGGGAAAGGGAAAGTTTACAGGACGATAGTGAGTCCATCAGGGTAAAAAGACAGGAATCAGAGCTGAAGATGCTGCGACTTGCTTTGGGAGTGACAAGAATGGACAGGATTAGGAAAGAGTATATTAGAGAGACAGTGCAGGTAGGATGGTTTTGGGGGAAAGAATTGCCCGAGTGGCCAGTTTAGATGGTTTTGACATACGGTGGGTATGGAAAGTATTTAGACTTCATTAAAATTTTCACTCTTTGTTATATTGCAGCCATTTGCTAAAATCATTTAAATTCATTTTTTTCCTCATTAATGTACACACAGCACCCCATATTGACAAAAAACACAGAATTGTTGACATTTTTGCAGATTAATTAAAAAAGAAAAACTGAAATATCACATGGGCTTAAGTATTCAGACCCTTTGCTCAGTATTTAGTAGAAGCACCCTTTTGATCTAATACAGTTATGAGTCTTTTTGGGAAAGATGCAACAAGTTTTTCACACCTGGATTTGGGAATCCTCTGCCATTCCTGCTTGCAGATCCTCTCCAGCTCTGTCTGGTTGGATGGTAAACATTAGTGGACAGCCATTTTTATTGATGTGGTGAGGGAGGACATGCAGGAGGTTGGTGTGACAAAGTAAGATGGTAGACAGAGTTACATGGAGACAAATGGTCCGCTGTGGCAACCCCTAATGGGAGCAGCTGAAAGATGAAGATCAGTCATTTTCTATACTAGTTATTCTGGAGATAAACTAGTTGAGGCCTAGATGGGATGGGATGGGATGGGATATCAACCCATTACACAGCACAAGCCTATAATCACTCAGACAAGCATTTACAGGCAATTTGGAAACAATAATCAGTCCCCAGTGCATAGTGGAAGGAAATCAGAGGAAACCCACAAACCCATGGGGTGAACATTCAAACTCCATTTAGAGGCAAGATCATGCTAATTACTGAGCCACTGTGTGCTTACTTACTTGTATAGGTATTGCAGCATGAACCATGTTTCCTCATGCATTGTGTGTTCATCAGTTCAGTTCTGACTTTATTCTTCATAGTCATGTATCCAGTCACCTTTACAAGCAGCATTTAAGGTCTGGATTTAATTGGAACGTATTTTTAAATGTAACATTATTCCCGTGTTTTCCAGTTGTATATGGAAATTCTATGGATTCATGATTCAGTTTTGCTTAGTAAAACTTTTGCTAAATAATGATATTAAGGGGTAAACTTGTCTAATTACATGCATTTAAATAATCTTCTTAAAAATTTGCATATATGGTGTAATTATCTGTCAAAGGTGTTGTAGGATATACACAAAATGACTGGATTACTAGTTATTATTACCATCCACACCTACCAGATTAAAGATTAAGTCCCAGTAACTGAATGTTGCAGCACTGTCACTGTCCTTCAACCACACCCTAAAGTATTGTAATCTTTAAAATATTTATATCAAAATGTACTGCTATAAACAGGTCATTGATTTTTCTCTGCAGTGTCTCTGAGCCACTAACAGAGAGAACACTGTTTTAACTGGTTATAAAGCTTTTAAGTTGTCATGTCTTCAGTTTTAAGACATGAAGATAAGCTGTTCTGGAATACTTCTTGCGACAACAGTAATGCCAAGAAAGTGATGGCTCTCATGAAGACCATCCCAAGCGAGCAAGACCAATACTTACCTCTGCTGCAGAGAAGTTGTTCATTTAAAGTTACCAGCCTCTAAAATTACCAATTAACAGCACCTCAGATTAGAGCTGTAGCAGACATATCTCAATATCAACTGTTTAAATCAGATTATTGCATATTTTGGATTTCTTTAGAATTGTTTTACAATGTAGAAAGAAATAGAAATTAGGAATGACCATATAATTAAAAGGTGCATCCAACTTTGACTGGTACTGTACATACGTACCTAATCATTTGGATTTGAAACTACTTGAACTGGGTTGAGTATAAGCCTTGAACACATTATAAAAAACAGGAAGGATAGTGCGGAATCGTCTTTGTGGAAGAAATGGGGTCAGAGCGTTTCCATACACATAATATAGAGAACTCACAGGATTAGGACTAAACAGCTGTGACTTGTGAGATTTACCAGAAAAAACACAAAATTGCTAAGGAGAATAAAGATTGGACTTTTGAGCAATGGAAAGAGATCATGTGATGGGTGCATCAGGGTAAGAGGGGAAACAATGCGCTGATCATGCGCATTGGCCACTGTACAAGCCGTTTGAGGCTGTGTTTAGATCTGGAGTTCCTTCAGTTGGTCAGGTCTAGACTCAAACATATTGCAATAAAAAGAAGTCAGCTGAATGATCAGGTTACCCAGGTGTTTTTCTTCCCTGATGACTCAGGAATATTCCATGAAATTAAGAGTGGTTCTTGAAGCATGAGGAATCACTTTCATATGTGAACTGGTCACCATATTGTATACTGTAATCAAAACTAAATGTGATTGAAAGCTTAATGTGTGTGACTTTTTGGCCATGCAGTGTATTATAATTACATGTAAAGCATTTAACATAAGCAAATTGACTCAGGTTAGTTTCTTATATTAACCTAATAGATATTCATGTGAACTAACTACAGATTCAGCATAAGACACCAAATAATTAGCTAGAGTTTAGAAACCAACTGAACTAAAATTGGATAAAGTGTTGAGCTTCAATGCTTATGGGGAAGAAAAAAAAAAAAAAAAAAAAAGAGGATCAAATCACAATTTTATATTAGAACAGTTGAACAAAATCATAGCGTCAGTTAATGCTCACACAAGAAAATTTTTGGAGCATGGCAATTCAGAGACTTTAACCATGGTTGTAGGTAAATTAGGTCAAAGACCATACTTCGTGGTAGAAAAGGGTTTTCATTCTGATCATTCATGTTAACTAAAACTTTTAGGAACCAGTGTAAGGATCTACCCAATGACAAACTTGAAAGCACTTTGTCGATCTGGATAAAAGCGCCTGCCAAATGCCGAAATGTACCTGCATGATTTTATCTACAGGCCCTATGACAGGCTGACTGGGTAACGGTGATTCCTATTAACTATAACCTCCTATTAAAGTGGAGGGTATATTTAAATACAACAGGTTATGCCTCAATTTGCCAATTGTGACCGGTCAGGGAAAAAAAATAAAAATATGTTTCACTAGACACATGCAAGTAAACTGAAGCTAACTGAATTGTCAAATATTTATTCCGTTAATAAGCAAAAGATTACAAATACCCTCAAAAACTTCAATTAGTACTTATTGACTCATTGTATGTACATTAAAATAGAATTACAGTCTCAATCCAAAATGAACTTGGGTATGGTATCTAAACTGAACTTAGAACCTGGTCAATACTGCACAAGAAAAGCTATGGCATTGTTTTTAGGAAGAAAAGGAACAAGGTTAAACGCAGACATGCTGTTAATACAGTGCACCAAGTTTATTTGAATAAAACCCAACGCAAATTACCAATTAAAAATCACATAGCACACTACACTTTAAACTTGTCAAAAATAAAAATTGGCTTCTCTGAAGCCATGTCTTGTTTTTCTTTTTTTTGTTTGTTTAAAAATACCTCAGAAATGAGTAAATGCAAAGCTGAACACAAGGTCATGAAACTACCAGACTACACAAAACACTTCAGAATTCTCCCAGAGCAAATCCTGAGAAGCGCCACACACGATTCACCCGAAAGGTTAAACAGTCTTCTGCTGCCCCTTCTTTCCAATCAGAGATTTGTGAATGTGAGGAATGACACCTTGAACACAAAAAAAAAAAAAAAAAAAAAATGCAAAATATGCAGCTATTCATACTTCAACATTCATTTCACAATTAGCAATCCATATTTGAAATCTAAATAAAAGGCAAGGATTAGTAGTTTTAAATACTGTATACACAAGACTGTACATGCACAACTTACCACCACCAGCAATTGTTGCTTTGATAAGCGAGTCCAGCTCCTCGTCACCTCTGATGGCGAGCTGCAAATGGCGTGGAGTGATACGCTTCACCTTCAAATCCTTGGACGCATTCCCCGCCAACTCAAGGACCTTAACGCAAAAGGAAAAGCTGCTAAAGCATGATGAATCAAACAGGCCAGTGCAATCAGAAGAAATTTGACTTCCAGGCAGCTTGCCACTACTTTCCATATGGCTGCATCTTCACACTCAACCAATTTCACTACTGGAGATTTGAAGCCTCTATTCTGCATACTTGTGCGCATTTAAAATACTAGCACACCAGTGGATAAATGATTGAGCAAATGCCTCCGAAATGTACTTTCATTTCTCCAAATTCTGAGGATGTGCAAAACGTGAACACAAGACCTTCACCATGCCAGGCATTATTTGTTGACCATTTGCATGGAATCAACAACCCCATCACCAGGAGTGCATCATGCACACGCAAGACCACTAAAGTTTACAGGGAATAAAAGGCACAATTTGCATAGAACCGCTGTTATGATGGTAGTGATAAGTTTGCTCTTAAAGCCTCACCTCAGCAGTCAGATACTCGAGGATTGCAGCACTGTAAACAGCTGCAGTGGCTCCTACACGGCCATGACTTGTTGTTCTGGACTTTAGGTGTCTGTGAATACGTCCAACAGGGAACTGTAAGGCATGCAACAGAAGAGGGGAATGTTTATGTTTAAAGCACATTAAGAGGTGTGTAATATGGTTAAAGATGTATTCGGCTTAGTAAATTTGTGACGGCCAGAAATATTTGTATATACATTAAACAAGTTAAATAAGTTACGTTCTTGAGGGACTTACAAGATGAATACAAAAAATAAATAAATGACTTGACAAATCAGAAGTATTGGTGAGATTAATTTAGTTAAAGTATGCAAAAATCATAACCCTAATTTACCTATATTTGCACACACAGCAACCCCAAAAAATGTATACACACAAAAAAAAAAAAAAAAAAAAAAAAGTATGCTGTATATTCTATACACATGCATATACACATTTATATACAAATATAAATCTCCATCTACATATTATATACATTATATTCGTTTTCCTCTTAACTGTTTTTGTTGAAGCAGGGTTGTTTGCCCATGTGTGTACTTTGCCACAATTTGTAACTGCAACTACATGTCTTGTCAATTATATTACTACCATTGCTACTGGATGTTGAAAACATCCTTCGGGACCCATAAAGAATTCATCTATCCATCTTTACACCCGCTGCCTCATGTAAAATCTATTTGGATTAAAGAGTGCTCGGTGGTCTCGGCACCAGCCATATTTCTTCCTCAAACACCAACGAGCGCCGGTCACGTGACCAAGTACACCTTTCGGAGACGTTCGGAAATGTTCGTGCAAACAAAAAAATGCAGAGTAAAAACTTCCAGGTTTATGATAGTGTTATATTAATGCACTGCATTTTGGGTGGATATATATTACATAAATCTTTTTCACCAAAAATTCTCATTGTTTAAACAGCAAGCCATTAAAATGATTATACATGCATTTTGATTCTATGAGGTAAAATATAAGCCGAATACATCTTTAAGAGTCGAAAGGAAGAACCGCGAGAAGCCGCGATACAGACCTGCAGTCCTGCCCTTTGTGAGCGCGAAACCGCCTTGGCTTTCGCCTTGCCCGAGTCCTTTCCAGCTTTCCCTCCTGCCTAAAAAAATAACGAGAGAGCATTTTAATACATAGTCACTATTTAACATTCTACATGCCGTGCTTTGAGTCGTGAATTTACTTAAAACGTGTTACTAAACGCACGGCAGCGTAACACACGTCCTTGGCCTGCAGCAAACAATTCACGTTAGCTTCAATGCTAATTGACGTTAGCTAAAATAAGCCGGAGACAATAGCATGTAGGCTAAAACCGCCAAAGAACAGAAATATTACAAGACGCAGATAAACTCTACAAATTTGATCTAACGTAAAAATACGAAACGAACACGAAGAAAATAATTTCGTTACCATATTGTAAATCTATTTCTAGTAAAAAATCGTCCAGACAATTCCAGAAGGTCTCGGTTTGAAACAGGCTTCCCGCCTTCAGTTGGCTATATAGAGAGAGGCAGTACATCCGGGACACAGCGCTCACAAAGCAGCCAATCAGCTTCGTCGTGTTGTCGCGCGGCGGTAAGGCGCGTCGTCATGAGAACTAGACAGACCAGTGTATTGTGCTAAAACGTCTTAAAATGTTATTACTGGCACAGATAGAATTTAATATTTGTTTGTTTTATTGACATTTAATGTGTGTTTATTAAACACTATCTAATAAGTTTGTTTTTGGTTTAAAAATATTTCAGCTTACTTAATGAAACAGGTTTTGGTTATTTCATAATATATAAAGCTCAGTAACTTGATTCAAGCTAACATCAATAACAAACACGAATGCTGGATATCTGTTTTACTGAGATATGTGGGGAAATAGAGATAATACACACTTCTGTTAATCCGAATAGCAAAGTATATTTAGTGTCAGACCAAAAAAGTTGGACACAAGCTTGGATTTATTTTCTACATTCTACAACGATATGATACTGGATTTAAAAAAAAAACTATGACATAGGCAGTAGGCAATTAAGTAATAACAACATGAAGGGTGGCTGTTCTGGACTAGTTCTTCCAACAACAGTATTGTCTTCAGTATTTATTTATTTATTTATTTTTTACAAAACACATCAAGCACCATGATAAAACTGGCTCTCAGCTTACCTCTGCTGCAAAGGAGAAGTTCATTTAGTTATGAGGCTGTTCATAGAGTTAACAGCCTCAGAGATCACCAATTAAGAGCACCTCAGCAGTGGCGATTTCTTTGACTGCAAGGGAAGCTCAGCTTCCCCTATAATGTCACAAAATTAATGGTCAAATTATGTACTATTTTATTGACTAAA
>JAQMYJ010000001.1:21807731-21832830 GCA_030014305.1 Clarias laeviceps
AGGCTTCTCCAAACTCTAAGTGTGCTTTGGCATTTTACAGGTTATTTCTGTACATTTTTCCTTTTCCTGCATTATATTTTTTTACTCTCAGTACCCTCAATTCTCATATCCTTCTAGAAAAACATGAGAACTAAAGAGATAGTATAGAATGTCCCTAATGCAAGTAAAACAGTACATAAAAATACTTCCTTTTTTGCTTCCTTGTTGATCTTATTCATGTATGTGAGGACTTTCTATAGTTTTTACAGGAGCTACTACTCCTTCAATTTCTCATAACTGTGCTAAAAAAATAGGCAAAAATAATCCACCCAGCAGCAGCATAAAAAGCATTTATCAGCATGAATATTTTTATCAGTAAGGTGATAGTGTTGAAGATAAACATGCAACTGACTGCAACATTTGTTTTATTACTCAAGGCCACTGTGTTTCGAAACAGATCAGCAGTTCTGGTAGCAAAGTAGGTCAACACTAGAAATTAAGAAAAACCATGTGATCTATTCAAAATAGTTTATTGTCAAATAGACAAGAAATTCCACTTCCTGTAACAGGAACCTCTTAAAAATACATCCAGTTATCAGAACAGCACTGCAATAGTGATGGACAAAAGACAGAACATAGGGGATACCCAGTCAAGCACTAAACAGCTTGCCCAGTAAGTTTCATAGAAAAGCCAAAAATTCTTTTTAAACAATTTTAGGACACTGAAAACATTACACTTAAATTGATCTTTAATGCCTTCAGCAGCATGTTTTTACAAGCACACACTGCAGAAAGCACAATACTTTCAGAAACACACCCCTCACCCACACTTGATATGAAGCTGTGCAAGTCCCTTTAATATTTAGTAAGGTATTTGTTACATCCTAGTGAGAATTCGCAAGAATCAATGGCACAAACATTTGTGCACTAGGAAATAGGAATAGGAAATATGAACACAGACAGCACAAGTATGGGCACAGCATCCTATAACCAAATACATTAACCTTTAACATATTGAATGGCTCACTGTGTTAATCCACCTCCCCCAAAACCGAACATACAGTGAATCTACAGAACTAGTTCACATTATAGTATAAAAAGTGCAGAAAAAAAAGAAAAAAAAAAAGAAAAGCTGTTCAAAAGGCAGCCCTGTACATTCACATCCTGAAGTGCATTGGTACCATTAAACCCAGCCCAGTGGCTCAGCACTCCTCGACTACGGTACCAGCCGCTGACGAGTAGAGCTTCTTCTTAACGAGCCGAAACCCAGGGCCGAGCTTGAGCGTGCGACGCGAAAAGCATGTCCCAATACGCAGAAAGTCCCTGAAGTTCATCCAGCTGCTGCCGTCTTGTTTGAAGACCAGTGTCAGCTCAAAGGTGGGCACCATGCGGGCATCACAAACCAAGCGTTCGAGCTTCGCACATCGCCGTTGTTTACGCTGCTCCTCCAACTCGAGGCGCACATCCAGCACACAGCCACGTAACCCACAGGGTTCACTGGCCGCAAGCCGCAAAACGTCCCGTGCCACCCGCCGGGTCAGTGTCACAGGCAGTAACACTTTTGTGCAATGTAGAGTGCTGGTCTTTGCACGCGCCAAGCAGCCCTCAAGCAACCGCACCAGCTGTTGGCACGCCCACTCCTCACAAGCTTCGGCACTCAGATATGGCTCAGCCAGGCAGCGCTCCCAGAAGTCCAGTTCTACACAATAGATAAAAGAAATACATGAGATTATAAGGCAGAAGAAACTTAACCCAAATCTTGAGTGATTTCAAGTCACTGCAAATGATATGAAAGTAGCATTTACCATTAAAATGGTTTGCAGCTATGGTATGATGGGAGGGGAAAAAAAAAAAAAAAAAGTCACTTCATGTTGAATCTTAGCAATGAGCAAACAAGACTGGGGCATAAATGTATGAGCGATTCGATCTTCGCTACTAAAATTAGTTACTTTTTCTTTTAAGCAACACCAAACCTTTGGTGATCAGATGTCACATCCTTCATAATACAAGTAACAGTACAACTAACACCAGGTAACCAATAGTAAAACTAACACCAATTAACCTTTATTAACCATTTGTGATAAGAATGGGTTTTATATGCTAGGGAGCTTAGGGCTTGCTGCTCTTTTTTTCCCCCAGACAGTGAGAGTAGCAACGTAATGTAAAGGAGCTTTATGATGTACGTGTATAATGCTCATCCTTGTCACACTGCTATGAGAGCTGACATTTGTGTCACAGTGATTTACACTCAAGCTGACAGTGGATCTGGGCTGCTGCTGCTTGAACAGGGTGACTTCAGCTGATTAATGACGTCACCACGGACAGCCTCTGGCCTCAGCTCCTCATCCACAGCGCAGTAAACATGCACAACAGCCAGCACCTGATCTACAGCTTACAGTTCTCATGCAAACGGACAAATGTGAAATGAATAACGTTATATTAATTTACCGTTGTCGATGCATGCCCGGTCGTATCCTTTGTCAACAAAATCCGAGATGAACTCAGAGCTTTTGTTCTTCTGTGTGCTTGTTGCAACCATTGTGCAAAGCCTTTGGATTAGTTTCTTGGCCTTATAATATGGTGCTGAAAAAAAAAATTAACATCTAAATATCCACTTAAATCAATCTACACTTCCCTAAATGTAAACATTTTGCTAAATATAATTCTAGATACAATTAAAAAAAAAAG
The DNA here is from genome assembly GCA_030014305.1 of Clarias laeviceps. Classification (NCBI taxonomy): domain Eukaryota; kingdom Metazoa; phylum Chordata; class Actinopteri; order Siluriformes; family Clariidae; genus Clarias; species Clarias laeviceps. The sequence goes on from JAQMYJ010000001.1 coordinate 21,810,399, forward strand.
CATATACCAAATAATTATACAAAGTAACTTAACTAAAGTACTCGTAGTAATATGGTCTTTATCTCTGAACCGTTGACATGGCAACAAGAAGAAACTTCGAGAAAAAAAGTTTTAGCTCTAGCCCAGAGGCAAATACAGCTGGCTACAGTTACCTGTAAAAGGGACGGGCAGATAAAAACAACATAAAGGAGGTGCAAGCACTTACCGTTATAAAATAAATTAAAAGATATTAGTCAGAAATGTCTTCATATAAATACTTGAGTCACTTCACACACTCACAAAACCACCCTAACCATTCATACCGAATAAAAGCCCGAGAAACACTTCACCAGTATTTATAGGCTTCCGCGGACAACGACCACACGGCATCCACCAATCAGAACACAGTATTAGATTCCTACCGCAGTTAGGCCAAGCAAGGAGCAAGCAGCGCGTGCCCGAGTCGAGTGAATTGATTGGCTAGTGTCCACGCCCCCTGGCCAATGGCTGCACGGCGTTCCGTGTTGCTATACCTCCAGTAGGTCGACTTTCCTCCCAGTTGCTTCTAATGCAAAACAGATCCTGAACTAAAAATGTTATGAGGCCAGTTTTCTTTTTCCCACTGACTGAGATCTGGAAAAGGGATTATTATATATGATCATATGAAGTAATATGATACGCATAATATGATCACTTCCACCCATGCGGTTCAGTTGTTTGTTTGTTTGGTTGTTTGTTTGATAGATAGATAGATAGATAGATAGATAGAGTACTTTATTAATCCCAAAGGTAAATTGTATCGTTACAGCTGCCAGGGTGCACATCAAAGTTGCACTGCAATTAACTTCATTTCACTGTTAACTCATGATTTATATGCTTTATTTATATGCTTCTTATATATATATTGCAGTATTTTGTTCTTAGCATTGCACTAGTAACTTCTGGTCAGTTCTGAGATTACCCTGTGTATACTGACTATATGTAAGATATATAGTGTGCAATCACATCTACAACCTGTCTTTGTGTTACTGTCTCTATTGCTGCTATCTATCTATCTATCTATCTATCTATCTATCTATCTATCTGTCGATCTATCTATCGTAACAAGTGAGCAACAACTTAAGGTGCATTAATGAGGTAAAAATGGTGTCAAATAATACTTATACACTGCTTCTATGTACACGGTTATCATTATTGTATATAGGTAGGAACAAACCTGTACATAAGGAGCACCAGCAAGTTCAAATAGTAATAAAGAAAATTAACCAGAACGTTGACCTATTAATAAAAGAGAGAGAGTGAATTAAATTAAAGGACATGACCATATCAATGCAATAAAGACAGAATGTATATGAGCTTATTTATAGTGATGTCAGAGATGAAGATCCCTCTCCTGACACAGAGCAGAGTTATTGTAAAGTCAAATTTGTGAACAAGCGTAAATGTTTTATCATAAAATTACTTATAATATTAATATGTTTACACAGTGAGAGTGTGCAAAACAATTTCAAACCAAATTCAAATTCAAATTTCATTTGTCATGTACACAATCATTCACAGTACGATATGCATGGAAATGCTTAAAAAAAGTAAATATGAGATAAAATAAGAACATAGAAAGATAGATTTCCCTGCAATAATAAAAGAGAAAAAAATTGCACTAAAATGAAAAATATAAAATCTACAAATATAAACATATACAGTTACAATAAAATAAAATGCAAAATAAAAATATATAAAATGTAAACTGTATAAAATTTATAAAATATATCCACAGGTGAAAGAAAGAGTAATATACATGTAAGTAATTTATTTGTCCTTTAATTTAGTGGGAAGCCCGGGAACCATGATCACCCATTTTTATCCTTTTTGTGGAATTTACGTTGTAACTCCTCCTTACCTAAAGAGATAGCAGTCAGATTGTCTGACTCCAATGCTGTATTTTAAGACTTTAAATGTCTGTGTGCTGTATATTATAGATCAGAAAAGCAGTTACATCATGGCCAATTCAGGGGCAGTCTCCTGCTGAATTGGGCAGTCACTGTAAGAGGTAACCAGCTGACAGTAGCTAAAAGAAACTCTTGTTGATAGGTGAAGAAGAAAAATCTCCTACAAATACACAGTAACTGTGACTGGTACTTGTGTCGTATTAACCTAACAGATTATTTATATCCTTGGCTTTCTTACCTATTTAGGCATACTACATAGTGCACAGTGTATTCAACAAGACCTTCCAAACAAGACTTTTTAAACATGTATTTCTTGGCACTGAGACTAATCTGCACCCAATGTTATGATATTCTTCTATGAATAGCTTGTAATAACTTTCTTTTTTTCATAACCAGAAAGGGTTAATTTTAAACCTAAAATTTTTTAATTAAAAAAAATTATTTAATATTAACAATATATACTTGAAGAATTTAAAGAATTATGCAGTATTTTTTTAAATGGTGTCCACAAAAACGTCATAAATGCTGCACTGTATGCAATCCTAAACCTCATTGTATACAATCCATGTTTGTCAGGAAAACAGGCAATGTTTATCAGTGAATGAAGTAGTTTCTCATACAGTGTCTCTCAGTGACTGACAGTCGTTCACTGGTCAAAACCTCAGAATGAGGACATTTGAGATATAGCTAACAGGTAAAACAACAAATTGTTGGAAATGCATACAGTATACAGCACACTGCTGATACAGGTATTCACATCCAGCACAGAAGTTACAGGAGGTGTTTAGTAACTGCACAGAGCAAAACAAGCTCATTATACCCTGCTGTCAATGCCTGTTTTCTCCATGCAATATGACCCTGTCAGCTTAATATCTCTGACGCACACACACACGAGGACACACTCACACTCACACACACGCACACACAAACACACACACAAACACACACTCACACTCACACACACGCACACACAAACACACACACGCACACACACACAAACACACACACACACACACACACACATGTGTAGAGCCAAGGGTAATGGAATCCCACAGGTCACATGAAAGAACAAGATCCTGGTAAGAAAACAGGGTCACACGTATTTCCCTCCATGAAGCATCTCCAAAAAGTACACAAGTAACACAGCTGACCTTTCTGAATGAAAATAGAGAAGAAGACACACAAGGCATGCTTTAAAATACTATATCAGGGCATGTCTGAGAACTTCAAGGGCCATTTGCCTTTTATACTATGAGTGCTCTAAATTTTCGAAATGCACATAAGAACTTTTCATGTCATGAGTAAATAAGGAAACTCAATGGAAAAAAAAAACAAAGCATTCTGCCTTGGTTAAGAAGAAGGATGATAAAAAAAAAAAGCTGCATGATTTATGGGTATTTGATTTATTTGCTGTATGTATTATGACTTTAACGTGGCCATCGAAGCTATGAGCCACAACCTTTCATAAGCTGTTCATTATAGACTGCAAAATGAGTGTGGTTTTAATCCTTCAAAAGAATAACCAGGTTAAGCAAAAAAAAGTGTTACATTTTAGTGCTGAGAAGTCAGTCTTGTGAATATGAATTGAATGACAAACAACTTTTTCTTCAGTTTTTTGTATTCCTTATTTTGGTTATTGTTTTAGGTCTTACACTGACAAATTATTTCTTGAAAATTACTTTCTGTAAAATATGACAATTTTGTACAACAAATAGAAAGCTACCCAGTTATCAATCACACGCCTTTTACAATAACAAACCATATGTGAACAAAAGTTTGTATCACTGTACCAGTGTTCGTGTATGGTTTTCACTTGCTCCTCCACATGGGCTTATGGTAATTAGGTTTAGTGCAGTGACATGATGGTGAGAAGACCAGTGAGGTTGGTTGAGCCTGTTTGAGTGTTTTCATTCCCATCCTCATTTTGGTCAGTGATTGCTGCTTCTGCAGAATGGAGTGTTTTGTTTTCTAGTTGTTTTTCCTCCATCATTGAATGAAATGACTCATCAGCTTCCATCCAATGTTGCCACTCCAGTTTTCGTAGAAAGCCCTTGAGTGTTTCCATATCAAGCAAATAGATTGAAAGGCATGTTTATTATTATCTGTTATTAGTATTAACAACATCTTGGAATTCACATTCAAACCACAATGATATATACAATGAATGGTTCTACTTCTTTCAGTCTAGTCTTTGCCTATATCAGTCAACTTTGTTCTATCTTTCCAATTTCTTTCTGTCTAAGGCAGTGCTTAAGTTACACCTATAAAATTACAGCTGTTGTTTTGCTAAACACTTGTCCGATAAAACTAAATTAACAACTAACACGGTACTCAAAAACGTCCACACATATTAGATTATACTGTACGATGATGCAAATTTGCTGAACTGCCTTCACAGTTGAGGAAACAAGAGCCAGTTTTTGGTAGCGACAACTCAGCACAGCTGTTAGTGATTATCAGCAACAGGGACAGCCCAAATCTGGGATCTTGTTTTGGCTGACCCTGAACCTGTTCAGTTATTCATCTGATCTGATCTGTAGCTCTTATTACAGTAGAAGTGCAAATGGTTCCAGGTAAAATCTCAATAGCTCATGGGTTCTGTGTATTAGAGTGGCCCGGATCTTGCAGGGAGCTTCAAGAGACGAAAAATATTGGTGGAAAGATTTAGAGAAAGATTTTAGGGTTATTAACACATATCAACTGTCAATATCATCATTGTATTGTTAATGTATCGCATGTTATTCTGTCTGTTTGATGTACCTCACCCACAGAACGTTAAATAAGAATGGGATAGTGAGCTCTTCCCCAATAGGCTTCATTCATTTGGTGAGGTTCCCGTTTTGACCACTAGGTGTAATTGTAACTTAACCAAACCATTTATTTATAAAATATTTGTAACGAATGTAAAGGACTTTAGAATATACAATATCTATTGGCTTGTATGTGGAATACACAGGGTTACACAGACCAGTCATTGTTTTCCTCTCATGGTCTCTTGCCTAGCTGTGAGTTAACACATATGTTTATACAAACCTGTGGCTAATACTTACTTATCTTCTTCTGCTAGTATTATACTTATTTTTAAATTAAGCAAAGAGTCTGATATCCATCACTGAAATTCTGTAATGCACTATGGACAGAGTTCAGAGACATTACTGTACACACACACACACACACACACACACACACACACACACACACACACACACACATATAGTGAGGCTTTAATGCCACTGGTCTCCAGGCCTGTTGACTTGGTATTAACATGTAACTAAAGATCCAAGTGCTGTTCAAAAGTAAGAGAAGTAACAGAGAAGTGTGTCAGTTATACACATTTCTGACCTTTAACTTAAGCCTATTCTTAAGCAAATGTGTAAGCAAACAGCAGTATTAACTCCAGTATCGCTGTTTGTTTGATCTAAACACAGTGTGTCATGATGAAAATCAATTTACTGAATGTTTTGGCTGTAAATTCAAGAAAACCATTTGAGAGAAATTTTAGAAACATAAATAATAGTAATGATTAGTAATTAGTAATTATTGTTTAAAGGGTTAATTCCCTTAAACACAAACCCTCATATTACTCTATTAATTCAGATAAATAACAGGTTCAGCAATATACATCGGAATCTTGGATCGCAAGTAACTTAGTCTGTGAGCGTTTTGCAAGATGAGCAAATTTTTTTTAATACAATTTAAGCTTAATAAACGAGCGAGGTCTTGATATACAAGTATGAATACCCTTTGTCTGCCGAGTGTCACATGATCACAATTGAGCCAATGGTTCTTCTCTTTCGCGCACTGCAGGATTATTCACACACACACACACACACACACACACACACACACACACACACACACACACACACACACACACACTGTTCTGTTGGGATTCTTTTTAATGTTAAAATGCAGGTACAATTTTTTTTCCTTTACATTATGTATTAATTAATTAATCAATTAATTTTATATGATTATCTTTGGGTTGTGAAATGAATCATCTGAGTGATCTAGTCTTTTTATTTCAATTACTTTGCATTTACTTTAATCACATTTTATGATTAAAATTTTATAATTGCATCAACAAACAAAAAACAAAACAAACATGCATGAACTACACACCTTCCCAGAAAAGGTTAAGCCTGGATGTAATCCAACTCTCAATGTGTGCAACTTTGGCCATGTAAATATATTGACATAACATTTAGACTTAAGCTGCCAGGTCTGAAAATGACCATATGATCACACGTCAGGTTGTATGAATGCTGCTATTATTTTTTAGGAATAATTTTTGTATATTCATATAGTCTGTGGTCTGACTGCTGTTATATAAATTTGTAAATGAAATGAGTCAAACTTGGCACAAATTCTTTTTATTGAACTCCAATTGAATAAAAATACACACACAAAACACAATGCACAAAGCTTACGAACATTTCCATTATTAAAACAGAAGAGTAAAAGTGTGGGTGTAAAATGAAAGTCTTGTAAAAGTCCACAAGTTTATATTTACAAGTACTTTGCAAAAATGCTACTTTTTAAAACAGATTGTAGAAGAAATAATTGTAACACTGTAACAGATTGTAATATTATAACACTGTAGGCTTTGTTATTTGGGAATGCAGAGAAGACTTGTTATCATGAATAGAAGGAAATAGTGATAAAAGTAGAATTAATTTATTGTTCACTATGGAGTGAGGATAAAAACAGAGTAACACTTTTCTTCGATGTATAAGAAATAGTTTTTCTATAGACATTTTGTGAATAGTTTTACAGTAACATATTTTATAATAAAAAATTCTTCAGCTTTCAAATGAGCTTTCTTTTTGTTTAATGAAAATGTATTACAAACTGTATATTGGCACCTGTATATGTAGAACTTTATGTACAGAAGTAAATTTCCAGCATCACAATAACATCAAAAAACATCATTTATTCAGTAGTCATTGTTGATATCTATATTATTAGTATCTGTAGACATACATTTAGTGTAAAACATTTCACTTCATTTCATTTCATTCTGAAGGAAGGTCACTGAAGTTTGTCATTTTAATCTTCCGACAGTTTGGCTTCTGTTACTTCACCTGTCTGCTTATTTTGCTGCAAATGCACCAAAAGTAAAAGGATAATTAATTCACATAAACTTCTAAATGACTGTGTATGCATGTATTCTCTGTGCTAGGGCATAATTTAGTTTGACATTTCAGCCACAAGAAAGTTCTTTCCCCTCCACTAGAGGTCACTATGTTACTTTTCAATAGTCAGGGGCCAATATGAGCACAGTATCAGAAATAGAGCTGTTACACAATATACTAGTGTGTATGTAAATGCTTGTCTCTGCAGGACACAATAATTAAAGTTAAATAAGTTAATAAAGCATTATAATCACACATCTTTAGTTACTAATCGTATGCAGTTGGGTACACTAAGACGTTAGAGGAAATATGAATGTAAAGTTGCATTCATCTGATGCCACTGTTGAGTGTTGTCAGTATTTGCAAAGTCACAGGCAGGCAGATCAAAGCTGACAACTGCCTTGTGCTTACGCAGTAAACCAGCGCCAACTAATCACTGTCTGGCACATTTAATGTTCTGAGTCACCACACAAATTTGATATTCCGAGTCACCACACGGCCCCAAATAATTGCACTATTTCTGACATTTACTATGTCAGAATTGTGTGGCTATTCATTACTCCAACAATAAGCTGTTTATCACGTACTGTGGCAATAAAAACAGCAATTATTGTCCTTGTGTCCCTTGAGTTCTTAGGGCATGTAGGCTGTCAATTGTTGACTGCATTTCTTTTTCCAGAGTCACAATCACTGATCAAAAAGAAACTGCCTTTTTACGTCATATGTATAATCAAACCCAACACAGCCCTAAATGCAGGAAGTGCCACATGTAAACATTTAAATGATACAAATCATGTAAAATCCCCTAATGACGAGTTCAAGACGAGTTAAAAAAACAACACCCCAAAGCAGTGCTCTTGGGGATTCGGCGACTTTTTCACAGCGCTGCACAATAATGTTTCTCCAGAATAGATTGTACCTGACTGAGAAAGTTATCTATCATCTTGCGCTGGTATGAAGGGGAGAGAGGTGGAGAGATCAACAGCAGGAAACACCTTCCCTCACTCTGTTCCACACCAGAAACAATAAGTTATTAAAAGCTCAGGCTTCCTCTGAGCCGCTTGACATGTTGGATCAGATAAATGGCAATGCAGGGTAGGATGTGGCCAGAAGAAAGGAGTAATTTAAATCACATTCTTCCGTTTCACCTTAAACTGAACAAGAATTATTTTTAACTGAGACTTGTTTTTGAGTTTATGTTAGGTTTGAGGTCCTGGGAGGAATTTTTGGTTGTCAAAATGCAATGTTAATCTGCCAGTGTTTCAGACGTTGGGACACCGTTGGCTTTAGGTTGTTTTTAGAACATTTGTATTACTTTGGTGAAATGACAGTGGACCAACATTGCCTATTTGGCATTGGGATGATAATAAAATGAATGACCCCAATACAATTTTGCAAATATGACTTCAGAAGAATATTTACTAATACAATTTCTTTATTTTGCAACTCAAATCATGCATGTGTTGTTTGGTAACCTTTTGTTTCACTTTTAAATCAATACTTCTCCTTTGCCTCTTGCACTTGCATGATACATGCTATGTTTGAAAAAAATTAAACAAGAGATCACACTGCATTCATGAGATATACCAGTGCATTGTGTACAGGTGACATACGATACACATATGGTGTGTGGGAAGCCGATGGTTGACTGAATGTTTATGCAGCCGGATGTTGGGTAAATAGATATTAAGTGGCATAAATGCTATAAATAAATGTTAATATTCTGCTTTGAGTTTGTATTTGCAATATTGTGCTCAGGTCATTTATTCAATGTTATTCCAACATCATGTTATTATTTCAAAAGAATACTGTAAGTCATTCTAAATTTTGAAAACAATGTTAAAAACAATACAGTATTGGATTAACTTTTTACTTAAATTTTGATGCAAACCTAATTCCTAATTTCACATCAGTCAAGAATGTTTTCATAAAGAATTACACTCCAAATTAATGCATTAAAGAAAACATGTTTTTTTTTTTTTTTTTTTTTTTTTAAATTATAGTCATTAGACTTTGAAACTCATCCTAAACTGATCCCCCTGTTTTTTTTTCTCCATGTCTTTGGATAGTATAAAATGCAGAGAAGTCTGTGAAAAATGTTAGGATAGTTAGAGTAGGACATGAGCAACGTTTAAATTATAGCGGCAACCAACAAAATAAAAGCCAAAGGTATTGTATTCTACACAACATTAACATTAACAGAGGGTCAGCTGTAGGTGTAAGGTTAAGGCTACAGACTACAGAAGGTTCCAGGTTCAAACCCCACAACCACCATGTTGTCCCTGTCGGGCCCTTGAACAAGGCCCTTAACCCTCAACTGCTCAGATGTATAATGAGATAAAAATGTAAGTCGCCCTGGATATGCTGTAAATGTATTCTTGCAGATAAATCATGGCATATAATAGTAGGGTAAAATTTTTATTGTATTTTCTATTCACAATTTGGTGAAGATAAATATTAAAATACCATTCCATAGCGGAAAGTAAGAATCATATAAGATTAACAATTATATAAGGTAGTTAACATACCATTCTCCTCGCCTCCTGATTTGACTCCCAAAAGCATGACCCCATCTTTGTTACTTTCTGTCCTTTGGAACGAAGCACTAAGATTACAGCAGCAACCATAGAAGCAATAACAAAAAACAATCAGGACCTCAGGGAAACTATTTTACAATGTAACATAGGTGTAAAAACATTGAAATTGTCTATTCAAGTGGCTTAACACAGCTGAAATACTCTATAACAGCAAGAATATTTTCAAAGCAAGTACTTCTGAAGCACTCAAACTAGAAGAATTTCTTTCAGACCCAACATACTCACTTCTCTGTTCCATGGTCCATGGTCTCAACTATGGCGAAACAAAAATGAAGAAAAAGCTTAGATTGGTCCAAATAAAGAAATCCAGATTAAGTATAGAATAAAAATTGTTTTTAATATATACCTGGATGCTGAACCTTAAAACACTTGAGCTTCATGTAAATAAGCAGTCCCACGACAGCCCCCAAAAGCAAGAAAAGCCAAAAATATCTCTTATCTGAAACATAACATAACGTGTTTACAGGAATCGCACATCACATCCACATTTCCTCATCTGGCATATGACCTTGAGATAAAAACATATCCATATCAACCAAAAACTGTAATTTATTATACTGTATGTGTTATATGATATATAAGATATCCAGTATGATATATGTTATTTGTTTAGTATAAGAAGTGGTAAACATGGACAAATGAATTGTTATTTGTTGGACAATTTATACAGAGTGCACCACTGACACTCCCTCATCCCAGGATAAAATTTTTTCAGATGCAGAAAGTCAAGTCTGTGTGTAAGTTCTTGGACGAGTCAGATGGAATCTTGTGACACAATGAGTGGCCTGCAAATTTCCCAGACTATAATCCCATAGAGTGTGAATATTTTGACCAGCAGGTGAAAATATATTAGACAGACAGGTTTCTCCTGGCTGTCCTGTCCTAAACCACCTCGATATATGCTTACAGTCAAACCACCACTAGATACTGGATAAATAAATCACTTAATTTACACAGCAAAATAAAATATATTTCAATGAAATATTATGGCCCATGATGTCACTATGACGTCACTATGACGTCAGTCCTATGTCATCAGAGTGTATGAGGGCCCTCTAGTTTTTCTAGGGATTTTTTTTCCACCACCATCTGAGGCTTTTTGGGGTCTTAACATGCTCAAAAACTCATGAAAAATGGCAGACAGGTTGGAATCTGCTACCATTATTATGCCTGAGATTTGGAGCCCTCACATGAGATTTTGCTGCATAGCTCATACAAACTTGCACGTATTCATTCGAAACACGGAGCACATTTAGAGCTCATTGAGCTGAACAACTTTCACATTGCATTGGCTCTACTCAAGAGGAAGTCAGTTATTTTAGGGAGTTTGCAAAATGCACCCAATGGAATTTGATGCACTCTTCCTAGAGAATTTATACAATCGCCACCAAACCGGGCCTATGTGATCTCAAAACATTGAGGATGCAAAATTGCAGTGGGATTTTTGATATCTCAAATGGGTCAGCCGTCACGACGCCTTAAACTTATGCTAGAAAGTGGTTAATAACTTTCTGTGTGCCATTATATTCAGTGACATCATAGTGTGATGCTTTTTTTCAGTATCTGCGGTTTTTTTGGAGATCTAAACATAAAATTCCCTCATTCTATACATTCACGCTCTCTCATTCACTCTCTCTCACACACAGGCACGCACACACACACGGACAACATATACAAACACCCATACACACACACACGACAAGTTGCAAGACACTCACATGTCACACACACACACACACACACACACACAAACACACATGACACATACAAACACACATGATGGATGACAGCTGTACAATTTGAATATCACAAATATTTAACAATATTTATTTTTTTTAACTGACACATCTTAACTTTTCAAATTTGGGGAAAAATATATTCAAAGAATTTCTGTGATACAATATGAACTATGAACTAACTGAAATACACACTTACCAATACTTAAAGCTGATGTACCAGCCTGAGAATCTATGGGAAAAACAATTACCCTCATTTCTGCTTATGGCAGCATTAACATATGACTTATTGTTATTCATTATGTGCATCTTCATAAGTGGCTTAAGATTTCTTACCAGCGTTTTTATTGTTATTTGATTCATTTTAAACAGATTAAACAGTTTACAAAACACAACAATCATTATGCTGTCAAAGATACCACAAAACACTGGTGCAGCATTAATATATAACATATGGTTATTCATTATGTGCATATTGATAAGTGGCTAATGATTTCTTACTAGAGTTTCCAGCAGTTGTGTTAGCTGTAGTTGTTTCAGCTGTACGAGATGCAGCTCCTGAGGCCGTACCTGAATGATTAAACACTGTACAAAATACAATAACCAATATGCTGTCAAAGACACGAGAACACACTGGTGCAGCATTAATATATGACATATGGTTATTCATTATGTGCATATTGATAAGTGGCTAATGATTTCTTACTAGAGTTTCCAGCTGTTGTCATCTCTGTAGATGCTTCAGTATTAGAAGATGTACTTTCTGAAGCCGTACCTGAATAATAAAGGAGTTTACAAAACAATCAATATGCTGTTAAAGATATCAAAAAACACATTCATTTTTTATTATCCCAGCACACTTTGCATTGTGACTTTTCATCACCAAGACATTTAGGTTGCAGTATAGTGTACTGCAAAGACCTGGACATAACTGACAGGTAGAAAGGTATATGTATATATGCTTCAAATATTTAGACAAATATGAATAGTGCTGTTTCAAGTGTTCTCCATATTATCCATTATAATTATAACCCAGGTTTCTATATCACCTAGAACAAAGAGTGGAGCAAAAGCAGCATTTTTTTTAATTGATGGTGAAGCATTCTATAATAAAAAAGAAAAACTTGATGAAAAAGTGAATAGTGTGAAACACTGTTCTTACTCAGGCTGTTGGTGATTTGGGGAGGGCTCGTTTGGTCCTGTTGCTTAGTGCTTTGAGATGCTACACCTAAGTGACCATAAAAATTCATAATACACATTGTTCTCTGTATAATTGTGACCTAGGGAAACTGCACAGCTAAGTTATAGTGAAACTCACTTGTTGATCCTGCAGTATCAGGCTGCATTGTTAGACTGGAGGTAGTATTATCTTCGGGAACCGGTGCTGCTGTAGTAGGTTGAGTAGATGTTGCTGAATGAAACAGAATGTCCTTATTATAGAGAGCATCGAGAATTTCTACCATTTCTGGTTGCACATTTACATTTTATAACTCATGCCAGCCACAATGTAAATTATAGGTGTGTGTTGATTTGCCTTTTCTAATACAGGTACATGATATATGTTTAAATAATTTAATAAATGTTTAATAATTATTGCATTACTTACAAACCTTTTGATTCTTACAAACGTAGTTCAATTCAAGATCATGGTGTCATGGGCCATACTCATAAAGCTTCTAAGAATCCTCTGAGCGAGCACCTAATTTAACTTAAACACTTCTAGCTAGGAGCCTCAGCTCACAGATGATTGAGGAGGCAGGGCTGATTGGGAGTGAGGGAAAAAGAGTAAATACCCCCGCCCCCCCACACACACACACTCCTTTGCTGCCTGCTGTCGCTGTGTTTCTCTGTAGTGTTTATCAGTCCAGTTCTAATAGTTGGTCGGTTACTGGATGCCAGTGCTGGTGCTTGTTTTGTGTACTGTATACTGTATTAGAACAGGTTGTGTGGCTCTTATTGGGCTGGATGTGGATATGTAAAAGCTTGAAGCACACAGCACTACAAAGCAATAATTATGCTATAATTATATAAGATATATAAGATATAATTACTTTCTTTGAAGTAACAGGACCATTTTGCCTATTTTACCCTAATCACATACATATATTTATTTGCTTTATTTTATTATCAGTTTATTTACCATGCTGCCAGTTTTTCTACTTAATCTATTTGAAAGTATCTGGAGGAAAATGGCTCTGCTCTTTACTGTGATTGTTGGCCTGTCCATGTACTGTAAGTGGCGCGGTTGGTTTGTACCGTATGTAGCAAATTTTGGAGGAGCAAGTACTTCGTCTTAGTCTTTCCACCATTGCTTAAAAAAACGTCGAAGCCTCCTCACTACTCCTAACAGTTTTTCACCTTACGAGATCTTTTAAAAGGTAAGATGCTTTATAAATAACTTTTATCTTTACTAAAATCTTCTCTTTAACTTTTAATAAAGATAATTTTTGGTAAATTCAAAGCAACTCTTTGCACTAAGGAATTTTTATAAATACGGACCCAGGAGTGTGAGGTAAAATTCAGTGGTGAAGTTTGGAATCTAGAGACTGCAGTGTTTAAATGTCCGAGAAAATCAATGTCTCTAAAAATAAAAGGACATGCTGTTGAATAGAAGGAAAGAAGGATGAAGGATCATTTGAAGGATTAAATAAACAGCATTGGTGTGTTCTTTTATTGAATTAGTTTTTAATTGTTTGTGGCTGGTTGTTAAAATGTATGTGTTACTGCACTGTTATTAAGTATTTGGTATATAATATATATTTCATGATTCACTATGGATTAGTATTCACTGAAGTTCATCAGTCAAAGGGAACAAACTGATTAATATAGAATACTTTCACAGGCTTTTTCATTTATTTTCTTTTTTTTTAGAAACAGTTTCATAAGTTATATAAACAAAATATTTGCTGATAATAACATTTAGGCAATCAAGTAATAATGTCAGTTGATTGATTGATTGATTGATTGATTAAAGGATTGATTTAGTGACTGATTCTTTCCAAGCATACGACTAACTAATACCTACAGCAGTGAAGGAAAATAAGTAGCACATTTCTCATTTACTTGAACACTTTGAAACATGTTATAAAGGTAGAGCTGAACACTCTGGTGAAACTGTATTGGTCAGTTATAGTGACACTTACCTAGAGTTATTGTTGTTGATGTTGCTGTTGCTAAAGTCAGTCAGAGAAAGAAGTTTGACATTGTTCAATCCATCATGTACAGGTATTTAAGTGGCATCTTCAAAATATATATTTACTTGTCTTACATTTAGAAAGAATATTGTTGTTAGAGTGGCTTTGGATTAAAAAAAAAATTAAAAAGTTTGTTTTCTTTTAACAAAAGGTTTCTTTTGTTTTAAAGAAGAACACAGAAATGGATATTTCCCAAAAGCATTGTAGGATTTAGGTTTCAAACCTATTTTAATGGATAGAGGAAGCATCACAATGTACAATGTAAGATTAGAGACCCAAATCAATAAGTGTAAGACTCACCATTCTCGTTCGTTTCGGCATGTCGTGCATTTGCTAAACAGTGAAAAAAATCTGATGTTACATGACTGAAAATTTATTTGCATAAAGTCATGCAAAGAAAGTCATGCAGGGAAAGGAACGTGATGAATTACCAAAGATTCCCGATGAAAACCAGTAGGGCATCACAGAAACACTGTTAAATACAGTTGTGTCCTTACCTCCAAAACCATTGGACCTACAGTATATAGCACTGGGAAATTGATCCATCACTTCATTTTAAATAACCACTGGATTTTTCAAGGTACAGAAGAGCCTTAGATTGTGAGTAATTGTCAGTAGTTGTTATTTTTCATAATACAGCACTGACACTGGCATGATGTAGGGCTTGATAGCACTGCATTCATAACGTTTATTTAAAAATTTTTTTTTACATTTTTTATTAATGTAATTATTTTTAAAATACAGGGTCCAAACAAGGGGTCGTGTGCAGTTCACAATCATCGGCCATTACAACTGAGACTGTACATTATTAATAGCTATCACACAATACAATTAAACACTTGCACCTTTAAAATGACTTATCGGCCTGAGAATTGACTCGGACACCTGATGAGAAACTTTCAAGTGTTAACTTTTTGATATAACTTTAACCTGTTTAAGCCTTTGACCTGGCAGATTGGATGACATAGGATGCCTGGAACAGCAGCGTTCCCTCATTCTCTAGTGGATAGAGGAAGCATCACAATGTACAATGTAAGATTAGAGACCCAAATCAATAAGTGTAAGACTCACCATTCTCGTTCGTTTCGGCATGTCGTGCATTTGCTAAACAGTGAAAAAAATCTGATGTTACATGACTGAAAATTTATTTGCATAAAGTCATGCAAAGAAAGTCATGCAGGGAAAGGAACGTGATGAATTACCAAAGATTCCCGATGAAAACCAGTAGGGCATCACAGAAACACTGTTAAATACAGTTGTGTCCTTACCTCCAAAACCATTGGACCTACAGTATATAGCACTGGGAAATTGATCCATCACTTCATTTTAAATAACCACTGGATTTTTCAAGGTACAGAAGAGCCTTAGATTGTGAGTAATTGTCAGTAGTTGTTATTTTTCATAATACAGCACTGACACTGGCATGATGTAGGGCTTGATAGCACTGCATTCATAACGTTTATTTAAAAATTTTTTTTTACATTTTTTATTAATGTAATTATTTTTAAAATACAGGGTCCAAACAAGGGGTCGTGTGCAGTTCACAATCATCGGCCATTACAACTGAGACTGTACATTATTAATAGCTATCACACAATACAATTAAACACTTGCACCTTTAAAATGACTTATCGGCCTGAGAATTGACTCGGACACCTGATGAGAAACTTTCAAGTGTTAACTTTTTGATATAACTTTAACCTGTTTAAGCCTTTGACCTGGCAGATTGGATGACATAGGATGCCTGGAACAGCAGCGTTCCCTCATTCTCTAGTGCAGACATCCTCTTTATATATGAGCAGACCTGTGAAAAGCTGCATCCTGTGTAACCCTGCTTCACTCCCAAGAGTCCCCTAGGAGGTTCCTGTCAGTGCTTCCTGACCACGATAAATTCTTCTTCTGTGCACTTATTGTCTGGCCCAAAGTGATTTCTAACTGCTTGATTTATTCTCTCCAGTCTGAAAGTTGATGTCTGAATCTGTCTGTCTGGGAGAGTCAGAATGGATCAGAATTAACTAAGTAATCTAAGTCTAAATCTAAAAAATAAGTAGCAAATAAATAAGTAAATTATAAGGAGAAACAATGATGTCAGTGTCAAAATTTTGGAATGGTTACATTTACCCATAAATGCCCACAATTCAGTCCAACGGCTAAACCGATTATACCAATTTAAGAACAAAATACTGCTTTATCAATTAATGAAACCTAAAGTGACGTTCACTGTTTCTATTGACGTCTTTTAGCTTCACGATTTAGATTATGGTGCACAGTCATCATCATTACCGCTTAATCCTGTATACAGGGTCGCGGGGCGCCTAGAGCCTATCCCAGGAAACTTAGGGCATGAGGTGGGGTACACACTGGACAGGGAGCCAATCCATCGCAGGGCACACACACATACACACACTCATTCACACACTACGGGCAATTTGGGAATGCCAATTAGCCTAATCTGCATGTTTTTGGACTGTGAGAGGAAACCGGAGTACCCAAAGAAAACCCACCAAGCATGGAAAAAACATGCAAACTCCATAATGGTGCACGGTGTGGTGGCAAATTCATGTGTCAAAATGATTCGTCATGCGTCATGCCAGAACCAGACTTTCACAATCTAAAACCTGGAATCTGCCTGTGCCAAAAAGCCACATGACATTGCTGAGTCTAGACCTGACCAACACTCTCTTCTTACACTAATGCGCCCATTATTCTGGAATAGAGTAAATCTGAAGTCATCAGACCACATGACCTTTTTCCATTGCTCCAAAGTTCAATCTTTATGCTCCCTAGCAAATAAAAAAAAAAATTTTCATGATAAGTCTCACTAACAATTGGTTTTCTTATGGTTTTCCACACATAATACGTTTGCTATTAAACATAGCTGTGATTTCTACTGTCAGTAGAAATGTAACTAATCTGTATTCATAGATTTTTTCTGACCACATTTCTACCACAAAGTTGAAGGTTCAGCACTGTCCCTACAGGTTTTATTACTGTGTTGGCCAGTTCTTAACCCAATTGCAGTAATTTCAAATCTTCTTGATCTAGTTGTTTTTGGTGCTAGATGCAGAAATTACCTTCTGAAATGGAGATTCTCTCTCTCTCTCTCTCTCTCTCTCTCTCTCTCTATATAGATATATATATATATATATATACTTTAAAAAAAATATTTTTATTTTTTATTTAGACTTCCTGGCCATTCTCCAACCTCTGGGTGTTGACCAATTTCCTGGTTGTGTTGAACATTTTTCCAAGAGTGTTTTTTACATGCTGGCCATTGCTGCACTCCCCTGTGAGAATCAGGGCTGTCTGGTTCCCACTGATTATCTCCAAGAGAAAACCAGTTCCCACCCTAAACCGATATAAGATAAACAAACATCTACAGATTTTGGCCAGTCTATGTTTTTCACATTAATCCTCTCAACTCCTTAAAAGTGTTCTTTGCCGAGGTATACACCTACACAATACACATACACATTTTACCCATCTGGGTTTAAAGCCTGATCTTTATTGATTACATTCTAATGAATGTATCAAAATAATTACATTTCCCTGCAAGCATTCATCAGGCAAAAGGCCTTCCATTTATTGCCACTGGCATTTCACCATATACAGACCTCAAACACTGTTTCATTATTTCATCCTAATGAAAAAACATTTTGTCTCAAAATGAAGCTCAATAATTTGAACCACATGAATAAAAATGGTACTTACTTAGGAGGAGAAAATACCAGAAGATGAGAAGAGTGACTCTGGCAGCCATGATGTCTTTTCTTTTGTACGGTGCACTAAATATGATGGTTTCACACTGTAGCATCAAATAAGTGCAGTATGGACCAGCGCTCACTGGGAGACAGTCTCACATAAAGCCTCTCTGCTGCTTATTCTGTCACTTCCTTTGGTTAAATTAAGGAAATACACCAGCTTCCACCTGGGTGGAGGACTAGCGGGCTGGAATTAGAGGTGGGGTTGTTGGGGCGTGAACAAGCCGGAGTGAGAACTCTTTCAACAGGAACCCGATGTCCAAGCTTGTGTTTGTGCTCTTGTGAGAAACTTCTTTCTGCTAGCGTTTCCTTCCTGGCTAGCCTCTACAAGTGTTTTGGAGCAATACATGGTATCCAGGCTCAACCAGAAAACACAATGAAATGTCTTGTATGTGTTCAGTCTTGGTTCTTTGCGTCAGACAGAACAGCTGTATCATAGACGCACACTTTTTTTTTTATCATTTTAAACTAGGTTTCTAGCTAGAATCGAAAGAAATTTTTAATAAAAAGAATTTATACCATATACTGCAATCCATTGGCCAGAACTTTTATATCACATAGTCTAAGAATGATTATTATAAAATCAAACGGTGGTGTAACAGGAAACAAGGCTGGTTAAAGTCCTCACGTCCCAAGGGGGCGTGATTTCACATTCCCTTTACGGGTTTCCTCTAATTTTCTTACTTTCTGCCAAATCAATGTGGGGGATGCACTGCATCTGACTAATGACTTGTTGTCATCCAGGGTGTGTCCCCACCTTACACACAGTTGTCTTTCCCAGTGGAGAAATGCTGACTTGATCACAAGGAAAGATGCACAAAAAAGTTACATTGTTGTCGACGTTGATAGATATGCAGTATGTTTAATGTGGATTTTTTTCCCACCTAAAATATATAACCTGAAATATCAAGTTTGGTTTCAAGCTAATGTTCAGTGTTGTGTGTTCATGTCCTGGAGATTGACTGGGTGTGGTTAATGTGAATTGAAGCAATTCAGAGCATGCCTTTATCTAATCACACACTTATCAGGAGAAGGACCACAGGTCAGATACCACCCTGTGCTCTGCAGAGATACAGGACAGTAGATGAAGCAAGTTTTTCTCTCACAGCTTTGTTTTAAGTACCTACCTGGATGTACTCACACTTTCCCAATGGTTTCTTCATCCAAAACAGGATGTGAAAAACTCCTTACTTCCTGCATCTACTATGTCATGCAAGCACACTAGAAACAATAAGGAGACATTCAGTGATCCTAAGTGACAAGGAAAACATACATGCTTCCAAAGACATTCTAGCTTTCAGAAAAATAAAAGATGACAATCCTGTTCCTTTCAAACATTCTTTCCTGGGGAGTAAATAAACTCTTGTCTAATTCACTTCACAACAACCAATTTGATAAGAACCAGAAATCCTGTCATTTAAAGCAATCACATGATCATCCAGAAATGATGATCATGTATTTTGTAAAGTGCCTCAAATCCTACAAATGTAAGATTCACTGAGAGACAGTAAAGTGTGATTCTTCTCGAGTATCATTGAATAACTGGTTTCTGGTACATCGATACAAAAATAAAATGCCATCATGATACTTTCGATAAAACAAAATCCTCAGAAACTGATATTATCCATGTGGAACAGATTCAGGGTGGTCGTGTATCCTCTCATTAATTCACATCAGATTTTACAGCCGTACAAGAGATTAGACACAAGTCACCCAGGGAAATAGTCTACTTTAGAATCGGAACGAAAGGAATAGTAAGATTCCCTACAGAACAAGGATTTTCCTCTGGAAAAACTCATCTGCCTGCATTAAGAGTTAGTTCTCACACCAAAAAACCCAAATACCTGAAAAAGCAGCTGATTCACACACTACAGTTTGCCAAATACTCTGAGCTTGCAAGGAATTTAAGGGTCATAATAATGAACTAACTTTAAAATAATAGCAATAATTATTATTTTAATAATAATAATAATTACATGATCCAAAACATAGTCCTGCAGGTTAGCTGTGACATTTTTCTTTGACAAATGACAGCTATGTACAGCATATAGGTGGCGTAGTGCTTAGCACTGTAGCTTCACACCTTCAAGGTCGAGGGTTTGATTCTCGCCTCAGGTCTGTGTGCATGGATGTGCATGTTCTCCCTGTGCTTGGTGGGTTTCGTCCCACAGTCCACAAACATGCAGATTAGGCTGATTGACGTTCCGAAATTGCCCGTAGTGTGTGAGAGTGTGTGTACAGTATGTGTGCCTTGCGACAGATTGGCAAACTGTACTGGTACTGGGAGTACTTTGTGCCCCAAGTCTCCTGGGATAGGCTCCAGTCCACCGCAACCCTGTATATTGGGATAAGCTGTATATATACTACAATTAGAAGGAATTCATTATAGCTATATTTTCCAGTTAATTGTTTATAGTGAATAAATATTACTTTTACAATCAGGCATATGTTTAGATTCATTAAATCTATTGTGCAGCAGCACATCCTCAGGAATAGTTGGAGCAGAGCACAATTATGTAAATCAGCTATTCAACATATATTTATAATTTAACAATTAACTGATGTGCTAAATACCTATTTTGAGTAACATAAAAAACAGAACTAATTTATTTTTTATTAACTAATTGATAAATTATTATTATGGCACATAGCGTGCGCGGTGGTGTAATGTTTAGGACTGTGGCCATGGTTGAGGGTTTGAATCCCACCTTTTGGGTCTGTGTGTTTGGAGGTTGCATGTTCTCCCCGTGTTTTGTGGGTTTCCTCTGGTTACTCTGGTTCAGTTTTCCGAAATATACAGATTAGTATAATTGGCATTTACAAATTGACCTCAGTGTGAGCATGCTTGTGCTCCACTTTGGAATGGCACCCAGTGACCCCTCGTACAGAATAAGCGGTATAGAGGATGAGTGCGTAAGTGAATGAGTGGGAATGAACTCCAAGTGTTAATAGAGTTGAGGCTCATGCTGTCCCATGCTAAATTTATGAATATTTTCATAAATTGTCAGGATCACTCACCTTCTATACCGCTTTATCCTGTATTCAGGGTCACAGGGACCTGGAGCCTATCCCAGGAGGCTTAGGGGACGAGGCAGGGTACACCCTGGACAGGGTGCCAATCCATCGCAGGGCACACACACATACACTCACTCACACAAACACTACGGGTAATTTGGGAACGCCAATTAGCCTAACCTGCATATCTTTGGACTGTGGGAGGAAACCCACCAAGCATGGGGAGAACATGCAAACTCCATGCACACAGAGCCAGGAATCGAGCCTGGCCGGGAATCGAACCCGGACCCTGGAGGTGCAAGGCGACAGTGCTAACCACTACACTGCCAGGATCACAGTTATTATTTTTATTATTATTTTTATTATTATATAAGCACGGATAGTTTCCATTTTTTATTTTACAATAATAATAATAATTATTATTATTCATTATATATAGTATATATAGTATATATAGTATACCTGTGTGTGAATTTTTTTTTCAAAGAAGAACCATTTCTACTCCTCTTGAATATTTGGAAAGAAAAAGGAGAAATGCGTTGCACCACAGCAGTGCTGTTTCCAACAAAAATGTGTGATCCTGATAAGTCACTGTAGCGCCCTCTATTGGGAGTAGCCCAAAGAACAACAACATTTTAGCAATGTGAAACATTATGTTGTTATGCAATGTTAAATAACCTTCTTGGCTAAAACATATTTTTAAATAGGAGCAAAAAAAGCTGAACACTGCATGATACACAAAAATACATATTTAATCTTTATTTTTTTTAAATTTATTTGGAGATTTCTTTTTTTGTTTTCAAGTAGGTCTAGACTAAACACTGTTAAAACTGTGTCGACCCATTTTTAATAAAATCTGGCTTATTTTGGTTTTATTTGCATGCTAAAAAAAAGAAACGAAAAAAAAAGGCATATACACACACTGTCCAGTTTATTAGGAACACCTGTAAACTTGCACATTTAAGCAATAATCTAATCAGTCAATCGTGTGGTAGCAGCATGATGCACCTGGGGGGGGGGGGGGGGGGGGGGGGGGGGGGGGGGGGGGGGGGGGGGGGGGGGGGGG